>JANSTU010046799.1:0-10411 GCA_027564075.1 Bolitophila hybrida | reverse complement strand
GAACGTGTATGTGAGTTTGTGTCTTAAAAATTGATACGAATTCAAAGAAAATATTTTATATGTATATATCGCGACAAGGTCAAAAGACACGCAGTTTTTGTAATCTACACGGATAACGCCAAGTGCGTATATGCACGCGTCGTATTTATCAGTTATTTAGAGTTTGTCTTCTTTTCACTCAACAAATGCTATGCATGATATAGATCCCCTACAACTCTAAGTTTCTATTACATTTCTATGCATGTGGCAATTGAAATAAGTAAACTCGAAAATATTCACATCTGTTTTAAATATGTTACACGTGTTGATGACATTAAGGATTCCTTTGTATTCTAGAATATTGTCTTCATTGGGTATATTGATAGACTAAGTTTCGCTTTTACGCATTCTAATATAGCCCTACAAATAAGAACCTTTTTTATCTACATAAGTAAATGAATATTGAATACATTTGAAATGTATTTATACCTCATAAAAAGGTTCACGTTTAAATTTTCAACATATTCTGGAAAAAAATGTGCTAGCATTTATTAATGATTAGATGCTTAAAAAATGTCAAATTGAATGTAAAAATCTTAATATTCAAAGTCGGTTTAACGCTTCAGATTACCTGCTTATTTATTTCTTACGGCTCTCTGTTTTTTATATTATTTTGAAACGAATTAAATAAACATACTTATTTGAATATAAATTGCTGCATACCGAGTGTTTAATATAAGAAAAACCTTGAATCTAAATTGAACCTAAATTCTGAGACATTTACTAGAACGCATCGTTTTCGTTTTACATAATTTTAGTAGAAGTTATCAGTTTTTAAATAAAACATAAACTACAAAAAAATGACAATAATTTAATACCATAATTAACAACTTATAGAAATTTGCGACTATCTGAAAAGTACGTCTGTGTGCTGAAATATTGAAACAATTATTTCGTGTCTCAGTTTTCATTTATTTTTACGTTGCTACGCGGAAAGCTGTAATCGCACTCGGTTGCGTAATAAATGCGTAGACACAATATGTATGTATAATTGTATATACCGTAATCCATTTACACAGCTTTATTTGTACACCGAATACGAACTGTTAATAATTCGTTTTTGTATAGAGAGTATTGGAGTGGAGATATTAAAAGAGTGACACGAATTTTAAATTAGTTTGATATTGCCTCATTAGCACACACATATTATTCATACACACACAAACACACTCACAAGATATCAAGATATCCGGAAATATATAAAAATATATAATATATATTTTTAATTATATTGAAAGCTGAAATTTTGTTGGTCTCAAAAAATAGAAATGCTTCGTATTCTTTGATAAATTATTATATGACTTTTTATAAATATTTTTTTATTTCTCTAGGCAAAGTGGTGATCATTTGTCATTTGTTTTTAGGTCAATGACTTCCAAATTATATTTCCTTATTGCAAACTTATCTTACCACTCAAATATACTGATAATATTTAAAAAAAAAATAGATGATGCGTATAACTGATAATTGATAAAAATACAAAACTTCCAATGATTAAGTGAACAAAAATGTGCGTTTTGGTGTAAAGTATGCCACGTCACCAAGTTTCCCTTGTTACTATGAAGAATTCGGTTATCTTAGATATTCTATTTATATTTTATAGCCTTAGTTTAGTATATACTTTCTGTTATATAATTAAATATGCCCGAATAGAGAGAGAGAGAGAGCTTTCTTATATTTATATATACTTTGCAATTGTATAATAATGTTTGTTTTTTTTTACAGAAGAAGAAATAGATGTCGTTTCGGTTGGAGATAAAACACTTCCAACTAATCCAACGGCTAAAGATAGACGAGTTCTCCAAACGACAGTTGCACACAAAATATCTGCACGCATCGTGAAGACTTCGACAGGTATTCGAACTATACCGCCACGACGACGTTTTTCCGTAGAATCAGAGGGTTCCTGTGCAACAACACCAACAAAATCATATTCAAGTTTGAATCATGCATTTGTGAACTATGGTAAAGGTGAAGTAGGCAATAGTCGCAAGCGACAACATTCTTCTAATCGAGATGAACGTTCCAACGGTATTAAGCGTTTCAGAGGTAAAAAACAACGATCTCCAATTAAACGACAGAACTCGGACACAGACGAAACTGACACTATTGAAAAACGGAATCTCCACAATGATATGGAACGACAGCGAAGAGTTGGTCTCAAAAATTTGTTCGAAGAACTAAAGCGCCAGATACCTGGTCTAAAGGACAAAGAGCGAGCACCAAAAGTAAGTATTCTTCGCGAAGCATCAAACTTGTGTAGAAAGTATCATAGAGAAGATGAGGAGCGAAATGCCCTAAAGACGAAACAATCCAAACTGTACCATCGCGTGAGTGTATTACGCACATCTTTGGCTGCACAACGAAGTAGATTTATGGATTAACTCAAATATAGAATTGATTTAACTTCTACATTTATGAGTAGACACATACTTTATATTATTTTTAAGTTAAATAAAAAAACAATATTCGTGCAGCAAGTACCCAAGAGATGATATTATTGGAATTGCTTGATTATTTTGTAATATAACAAAAAATATGAAAAGCTTATGAAGCATACATATACAGAACACACATTTTTATAATATATACTACATATATATTTTTATTATTCAAATGTTATTATAAATAAAACTATTATGATATAGTTGCCATTGTGCATACATACACATTTAACAAATACAGCTTTTCGAATATAGATGATAAACGCTGCGTAAAAATAGATCATGCTGTTAAAATTGTGTTAAAAATCTTTTAAAATTCTTCAAAATATTGTTAATCATTTTATGTTGAAATAGCTACTATCTAGCTATATATTTTTTTTGTCAACTTCATTAAAATGTTATGAATGCATAATATTGTGTACCCATTTTTATATATATATTTTTATAATTATAAATATGGATTTTTGATACCTGAAATAAAAATATCCGTTTTAACCTGTATTATTTGGTGAGCGATAAACTAAATTACTAAAACTTTATGATTTTATTACTGTATGTATCTTATTTGAAATATAATTCAGCATGAAAATAAACAATCAATTTTCCTGTGTATTGACACTAAATAATATTTTAATACCACCGTAAAACATATTTGTATATGACACATTTACTGAAGACACATTTGCTTCCACATTCGGTAAGCGGTACCATATATATATATATATATATATATATATGAAGATTTGCGTTAAATCCAGATCAAATGACGATATTAACTGGTCATAAATAAACACGCGCTTAATAGAACCAACCCTTAAACTACAAAATACGATGAATTATTTGATTAAACTGTATCCATAAAATGTATGTTTGTTTAAGAAATATTTGTATTATAAAAATATTAATAGATTAATTGCTTTAAATCAATGTATTTTTTAAAATTGAATGCATTTTCAAAACAAAAAGTGATTAGTGCATAGTTAAATTAATCTCAATGCTTTATATTATTAGGTATCATTATAATTTATAAACATATTTTGATGAGATTGTGTTTTCCATAAAAAAAACATTTTCTAAATTCATTCTTTTGAGATAAGGGTGAATATGCAACCAGTCTTTGAATTATTTAGTGTGACGTCATTAATAATAATTTGCGAATGAAATAAATATAATGATACATATTTTTGTCTTGAAATATTAGGAGAATATTGAATGTGTCTTTTTTTTAAAACTTTAAATAAGAATTTACGTTTGCTTGTTTATATATGTAATTTTTGTTCTGAATGGGCAACCTTTTTTTATTTAGCACTATACAAACAAAATACTATGACATTATTTTTTTGTACAATCATATTTAAAGCCTTTTTTTGACTATAAGATATTGCTAAGAAATATTATCATAAATGATTGGTGTAATAAACATATAATATATTTTATTTTAGTCATCACATACTATGAATTTAAATTGATTCTTAGATTAAGTCAGATGTACCTGCAGCTTTTAATATTTTAATGGAGCTACTTCCACAAATTAATAATTTTAAATGTTTTAAAAAATCCGATGGCACATTCGTATTTCCTAAAAATAAATAATGACTATCACGTATGCATTAATTCATAAAGTTATCTTTATTGTCTTTATTATAATATATAAAACCCATATTATAGCGTTTTATATCAAAATATTGGTTTAGTTTAAAAATAAAAAATTTTAACATAATTAATTATATGAATTATATTTTAATATTATTTGCCATTTCTCAATTGTTTTCCGAATTTGTTATAAAATAGTTTTTTTAATTTTTTAAGATTGTCTATACTACAAACTGTTATCATTCAAACTATACTTTTTTAAGTTTTTGTTTTATTTTTGTACACCATTTGGTTTGTTGTTCCTTGTTTATACTTGATTAAAATACAAATTATTTGTTTAGAAAACCAATAATTTATTTCAATGTGAACTAAATTCTGAAAATGTTCGATATGTCTTTTGAAGGATTTACAAAACTAATTCGGCATGTCGAACGAAGTCTGAGTGAAATACCGACGTTATTTTCTCGGTAGTTGGGAAGATGTGTTGGTTATCTTTCAAATTCGTTTGAACAGACAAACACATCTGAAAACTAAGTCGACTAGTACTTGTACAGTTCGGTGTACATTTTTGCACGGCGGAGGATGAACCTCATGAGTAGGTCAACGACAGCGTGCATGGTCCCAGTTAATGTGGATAAAATCCGCTTGTTTGGAAGCTTCAAGTTAGCAAGCCCTACATCCAAACTAGGCAGCATGTGTTTTCTGACCGAGGAATTTGGTAGATTCGTATCGGGTCGGGATGTATTTGATACAATGTACTGTTTACAATGTTTGTTTGGCTATTTGAATAGCTCGCCTCACTTTCGTACGTGTTTTTTTTTGTGTTGGATGGTGTTGTGAATTCTTGGATGAAATTGAAATATTCTCAAGATTTTTCTTTTTTGGATCAGTTTGACGCATATCGTCACCGGGCAACAACAACAAAACAAACCAAAAACAAATACTTTCACTTATATTTACTCTGTAAACAGGCCAAAATTCGACCATGGCGCAATGCCCGGTCACGCTAAGTCCCGTCTCCTTTGTATTTTACTTCATGATTTTGGGATACAAAGTTTGAGCTACTTCGATGATTTTCTGTGTGAATTGTTGTATTGCTGTTGATTTGATGTCGATGCATTTGTTGTATACCGTTTGCATGAATTTGTTTATGAGGTGAATTGTATATATTTCAAATTGTGTGTATTATCGGATAATATTGCAGCTACGACATTTTAGATTTGTCTATTTTTTGTCTATAAATATAATTGCTTAATTAGCTCGAAATACGCTTACGGAGTATTTGCATTTGGAGTAATGTTCAAGGTAAGAACGGACGCACGCAGGTCACAGACTTTATTGTAGTAATATTATTTTTATCACACATTAGTACTCCGCTATGGTCGACATGATCGCTATTAGTGTGGAAGCAGTTTTTTTGGATATATGATATAATCTACTTCGGGCATGCTTAAACATTTGACCCTCAAAATTCATTCTAAAACATTACAAAATAAATACTTTTTCAATTTAACTAATCAATTAATTATAATTATATGTCAGTTTTCAGCTAATAAAAAAAATAGCAATGGCCACGTAGAAGATAATATAAGTATATAATATAAGATATAAGTAATTTTTAGATGTGGGGGGAGGAGGTATCAAATCAAGTGTGAGGTATCAAATTAAAGGTATTTACAATATCAATGTTTCAATGAATCAAATTGGACAGGCCTTAAGGGAGATGCAAAAAGGTTATTTGTTGTATTTGTGTGAAGAGGGGGTTGAGAGGGTTAAATAAGTTTCCGTACACATCCGTACTATTTTAGGGTTTGAGGTAATTCAGCAAGACCTGCTTTCTTCTCGGCTGTTCACCAGTGGTTTTGTACACTGTCAATTTCATACCTTGCGGCAGATTTGCTGAAAAAACAAATACACTATTAAACCTATTTAGGGTTATAATTGATTTTTACATGGACTTAGGACAATTGAGCATTACAGCTGTATTTGATAAGCATAGAAAAGTGGGTCGCTTGCTACGGTTAAAATATTTAACTGACCAATCAATCCGACCCATTTCGAAAATAATTTAACTCAGGGTCACGCTATTCGTAGGACAAAAAGTGGTGACTGCTTGCCGATTGCGATTGTTTTAATTTATTACATGTAAAATGTTTCGCCGGCATCGACAAAGAATGTTTTTGCTATAAAAATGACAAAAAGTAAATGTTTAGTAATTTTATTAATACATTGACAATAATAGTGAATTTTATGTTGGTTTTGTGAAATGGGAAACATTATAGAAATTAGGTAAGTAATATTATTATAAGTTATAATTGTTTCAAATTAATAATGTTTTCCGGATCTTTTCGTCATAATCTATATGCTGCAGAATTATATATACGGCTATATGCACTGATCTTCAAAATCGGTATGCATGTTTTTATACAAATAAAGATTTTAGTACATTTATAATATTTTTTAGAAAGTTTCTAATATTGAAATGGATACGCCGGAAATTTTAATGTTCTGACGAATTGACTAACCTTATTCTGGAACAATGGGGGCTTAAAGACGAAGTTCCGAAATTTATGGGTATGCAAATTATACCATAGCCATAGCCGAGTTGGCCTGGCTTATGGGAGCTCGCCGGTTCAATCCCGGACTGCAGACCGAAGTGTTTTTCGAATGTAGCACTTTAAATCAGTAGGTTCCTCTTGCTATAGTATATTTCTGAAATAGGTTATTGATTTGGAATAACGGAACATTTATGCCATCAATTAACATATACACAGGCTCCTGTATAGAACATTAAGTGTTTGATGGCGTTGATGATTCACGATTCTGAATATAAATAGGTACATAGAGATATCTCAAAAATATGCACATTTGCCTTGGAAAGTTGTTAGAGTCGCGTCAGGGCAAATAAAGACTCCTAACCATCGGGGATGTGTTGTGCGTAGCACAAACAACACATTTGTTTTCTTAAAAGTATCTTTTATTTAGCGCTTTTAATTGTTCACAAAAAAGCGATTATAACAATAATGGTATAACTAATACATTCATTGAGTGTAAAGGCTACCACACTATAGTTTCTTCGATAAAAACATTGTTGTCTCAGATACCAGCAATGCTCTAAAAGATACATCAATCATGGTATATCCTTACCATAAGTGGTGTCTCCGATACACTCAATGGTGTAAAGGATACATCATGCGAAAAGACAAATTCGATTCAAATTCACGAATAATTCGTTTTGCGAGCGTTGTTGAATCTGAATATGGAACTTCTGAATTTGGGATTAGAAGCGGTACATAGTACGCTCATACAAGTTTAAAATATATATATTTTTTTACACACGAACAGACAATTTAAATTATGCAGTTTTGGAAGAAGAAGTACATTTTATTTTAATTTAAATTTTATTTATTATTATTTATTTTTTTATTTTATTTGTATTAACACGACCAAAAAGTTATCAATTGTACAATGATGTTTCTAAATCGCGCGAAAAGAGTTCCGAATGCGTTTTCGATCGTTTTACGGGCGCCATAATTATACCTAAATAATTAAAAACTCTTTGTTCTGCAATGAGATTACGTCCACAGTACGTTTTTAATAAACTAGGGTTAGTATAACAGATAGAATAGCAGATTCACCACGTCCTGTAGCCCTATTGAGTTAGTCAAAAAAAGTGGTGGCTACTGCTACCAAAATCAAAATCTGCAACTGACATTTCAATGCGGCTAATTTCGAAAAAATATTTTGACTCAGGGGACCACTAACGCCATTCGCAAAAAACAATAAAATAATAGCAATAAACGCTACAAGTCTCCCAATCAACATAATATAAATATTCTTTACCAAACATGTGATGTGGTAGCACAACACGAAACTGCTCGAACCATTAACAATGGAATATGAGTTTCTAGTACCGGATATACACAAGGAAAAGTAATATATCTGGTATTCATAAGCAATTCGTAATAAAGGATAGACGCAAAAGTTATAAGATGTTTTAACCTTCAAACATTCCAACCATCCTTACCCTTACCCCAAACATTACAAAATATAAGTCTAGCTTTTCTGCATTCTTGTAGTTATTGTACCGAATGTACTAGATTGTCTGTTTCGTTTATATATATTTTGCTGCATTCAAATTTGAATGTGATCATGTCTATTTTGTTTCTTTTTTTTGTTTTTTATGCTGATTTTTAATTTGATATTGATCAAGAGGTGGTCCGAACCAAGATTTTCATTTTCGCTAACTTCCCACTCCATCAATGGTTTGCCGATGCAAAAGTAACATAATTACTGAATTGGCTATCCTATTGTAACCTATATGTGTGTTCTGTCCGGTGTTTAACACCAGTAAGTTATATGGATAAACTATGTTTTGTCCTCTTGTGCAGTTAAAACTGCTGCCCCATAGTGAATTGTGTGCGTTGATGTCTGCTCCAATCAATAAGTATATCATTTGGTTAGATGCGATGAATAGTTTTTCCAGTTTTTGTTTAACTAAAAGTCTATTCAAGTTGGGTGGAATGTAGATATTAAAAATTAAGTAAAAGCGAGCAAATCCCATCCTTTAAATCATCAAACAATACTTCTACTGAGTGTAACCGAAACGCAAAGTTCACAATTAATTATTTAAAAAATGCAGCTTCAAAGCTGCTTAAATCGGCTTCTTTCACCCAATCAAACATTGGTAGGAGTATTGTGACTCAGTCTTATTACTTTATGGAATTATAAAATAAAAATAATACAATTAAAATCTCCCGCTCAAATTAAAAAAAAGGTATTGTAGATTCTCTGCATTACCCTAAATACCCCAACAATACAATGAAAGTTAGAATTTGCTATCCTACCAAACTAGATCCAAAGCGGTTATTTCCCAAAAAAATCGTATGGAAAGAAGCCAAAAAAGCAGCTTCGCATAATATGAAAGAAGCCAGTTTAAGCCGCTTTGAAGCTACTTTTTTGGATAACGTTCATCCGGGGTATACTGATACTACATATATACATGCATAATGTGTGTACTAAAATGTTTTCGTGTGTGATTGTCATTTCTTCATATGAAATGCACAACCAGCTATCTGTGTAAATCAGTGTACTGCGTCGCCCGTAGTGTTCGCGCCGCAATATGTCGGTTAAAGCCACGATATGTCCGTTGGTAAGATTCGGTCCAAATCGATACGATGTGGGTGAATTATCCTCGGAATTATCTTGCCGCAATATGTCACATAATGTAAAGTAAAAGACCGTCGGTCATAAAGTCCTATAAAAGACTGACATGACATTTCGACCCAAAAAGACCAGCTAGACACAACAATTGTTGTGGTTGACCAATGGGATATTTTCTTATCAGCTAGTGTCACGTGTCAGTGTGACGAGGCGATACTCAACGGACTTCCGATTCTAAACGTTTCCGGTCTGGATGTGTGTTTTTTTTAATTTATCCAATATGTTTTATAATTAGATTTAAATTAGAAATATCAATAAAAAAAACCCAAAAACAAAAAATAAGAAATCATAAAAAGGGACGTACCACTATTATGCTAACGCCATTGGTCGGCAGCATATCTATATAAATGGTATCAAGTATCAATTTAAAAAAAAAACTTGAAAACCACTCCTAAATCATTGATTGTGACACAGACGAAGATTAAAGATCAACTGCAAAGATTATAAAACTGTATATCAAATCGTCTTACAAAAAAAAATGTGGTATCCAGCAGGACTATAACAAGTGTAATGTGACTATATGCAGAAACTATATACAACGGCAATCCCTATTCCATCTCCCGCGAATGTCCGGAATACCTATAGTGGAAACGGTTCTTGACTTCAAATCAAATATATTTGAAGAAAAGATCCGGAATATCACCAAAGGTATGGGTTTTGTATCAAACTTACTGAGCTTGCTCGACTTTAGAGCCCTTGAAAAGACAAGATTGAAGCCATTTGTCGCCCTGCAAATCGCCTCCGCCGTTTACTTGAATGCAAATTCAAATTGAGAAACAATATCACTAAAAGAAATCAATAATCAGTATCAAGAAATCCTTCAACCAAGAAATTGACGACTTTATGAAATAAAACTCGCAATGGACTGAAAAACTAGTTTTTAATGTCATCAACGTTTAGAATCTCATGCAAGAAAGTGAATGAAATAAATATATTTAATAATACATATATGAAACGCTAGAAGTATCAAACCAAAAAGAAATGACCTGTTAAATATAGTAATCGAATTATTAGGTCTACAACTAAGGTTGGCATATAGATGTCGCTCCTGCATCCACATCTCAACGCATCCAAGCAAAACCAACTTCATTCGAAAGCGTCATTATTCGGCT
>JANSTU010046788.1:0-10411 GCA_027564075.1 Bolitophila hybrida | reverse complement strand
CTCGACAAATTTTCCAGCGATTAGAGCATACACGCGGCAAATATTTGCCAATTGGATCGTAGGTGTAAATTTTAAATGCATATTTTTATGTTGTCGACCAATTCGCACATTAATCAGAAAATCATATATTTTCTTGCGGAAATTATGGTATTAATTACGATTAATAATGCTGGTTATCATCGTTAATAATATAATAATAATTTTATAAAGATCATAGTAATTTTTCAACTAATTTCTTGTTAATTTTATTCTGAAAATAAGTAGTTTTCTGTAACAGCCAAGGTTGCCAAAATCACCATAATACACAAAATATTTTTATCCTAAAGTCGCCAAATTACCAAATAATAGCCGAAATCGCAAATACAAGGCGGGGCAAAAGTAATCAATAGATGTTCATTTGATTTAATTTGTTTTATAATGAAAAAAAATATCCATTAGAATTTATTCCATCAAGTCGCCAGAAATCGCATTCCTGGCGAACATTCTCCTTAAGAGCTTCAAGAGTCTGAGGCTTGTTGATGTAAATCCGCCACTTCAAAAAAACCATAAAAAGAAGTCTGGAACGGTTAAATCTGGTGATCTGCAAATAACCAAAACGAGAGATTAAACGACTCGGAAATGATTTCTTCAGTTGCTATAGGTTGTGGCTCGATCTGTTCATTCATCCAATTGAGGAAGAAAAAATCGGTAATTATGACTCTGTAGCGCGCACCGTCCCCAGTCGTCGTTTGGCCCACGGCGTTTTAAAAGAAAAATGGTCCGATGACTACTCTAGCGTAAACAACACAACACGCAATAACTTTGAGCGGATTTAATGGCTCTTCGTGGGTTATATATATGGAAATGAGCCTCATCGCTCATGATAATTTTCGATAAAAAATCGGATGGCTAACAGCTGATGCACTGTCACACTTTGTAAAGGATCATTTAAAAAAAAAGCCGGCTAGCCCAATTGGGGGACCGTCCAGCCTTGTTTGAGCATCTCGTGTTGTTCCAGTCTCATCAAAGCGAGTGGCCAAACGACGTAGTGTTTGTCCAGTTGTTGTCTAACGTCCAGGAAATCTGCGACGAAATTCACACTGCGCCACACACAACCGACAAATTGTTGCGCAAAAACCATTATTTCTGCGTTTGTTTACTTCACAAATGTCAAAACCGAATTGACATTTGGCGCCATCTGCAAAAATTATAGCGTTTTCCAATATTTGTGAGAATTTTATGAGTTTATAGATATCCGGCAAAATATAAAACAATTGTTATATTTTACAATTGTTTTATATTTTGCCGGCCTTCCGTCAATTCGGCTTTCTTCTGGAATAATGTACACAATTGTGTAATGTTAAATTACAATTACAATTACAATTTTAAGTAAAATGCTAAAAAAAAGAAAATAATCCCATAGAACAAATGGATAGTAGATAGATTTACAAAACCAATCAATGGGGTTAAGTTTATTGCTGAAATACATTTTAATATATATAATTTGTATTAATTTATATATTTTATAATAAAAATGGTTTTTACTATGTTAAGCCTAGTAGTGAACGCAATAAAATATGGAGAGATATGTATTTTCACATGGATGATCACAAACACACCAAGTGAATAATAAACCAAATGTAATAAAACACAGAAAGGAACACAAACACTTGCGATTTGACATTTGCGTTTTCACATGATGTTCTGGTTTCGCGAATGAATGCATTGGCGAAATAAGAACACCACGTGAAAACACAAGTGAAATAGAAACTCTCCACATTTTGACATTTCACTTTTTTTACATGTGTTTATACCTCCGAGTAAAGTGTAATAAAGAGGCGTGAACTGTGAAATAGACACAATTTTTGTATAGACTTTTCACTTCACACGGAAGTATATACTAGGCTTTATTTATAAAGCTCAAAATGTTCATGTTTATTAAATTTATGCAAAACTAGTCAAGTCAGGCGATGTTTATTATGCTTGTTCTTGAAAAAGTTGCAGATAACTTTAACTCAGTTTAAATTTACACTGTAAGCAAAATTTAATTTTTACGTCTATTCTTTGGAAAAAATCATTTTTGGATTATTTTAGTTTATTACGCATGAGAACGCATTGATTCGCTTAAATAGAACTGTTATATCAATAGTTTGATGTTGAGATAATCTGCTTAAATCGCTACCCAGAGTAAAAAAATATAAATAAATAAGTAAATTTTTCTTCAAAATGGTTTTGGACACGTTTCGGTTATCATTAACATGTTTTTAATGTTTAAATGTTGTTTTTTTATACAATAACCTAACCTCTTTTACCGCATGATCATTGTTTACATTAATATTTAATCTGCAAATAAAACAGGAAAACATAAAGTAACTTCCTTGAGTAGTTTAGTCATTAAAATTCTACGTACTAAAACACAAAACCGCATTCGCTCAATTCACACATTCGTTTTTTATAGTATATATATATACAATTATACAGGTATATGCTATATTTACTATTTATTTAATGGGTATAAGCAATAACGTTTAAATATAACGTACATATTCTATGCAGTCTAGTAACTATAATGTTTGCGTTGTTTCGAGAGTGCGCGCTATATTGCTAAATGCCGTTTTCCTTGAAACGCACGACGCGACAATTGCACTTTATGCACTAGACAAGCTTACACACACAAACGCATATTTAGCAAGTACAATTTCCACTTTTTTTTAAAAAATAAACTATATAAACATAAAAAACCGATTGCAAACTCTATTATCACACAGCACTTGCGAATTAATAATCGTTTGGACTCTGTGCTTTCGGAGCAATTGAGAATCGTAATTGGTTTTTTTTTAAAGTAGCTGTCGTGGTCAGTGCGATATTTTGTAATATGATGCGTAATGGCACTGTTGAAAACGCTCTACAACAAAGGAAATACGTTTTTATTATTATTTTAACCTTTCTTCAGAAATTTAATGAACTGTAAATAAAGTGGAACCAATGTTATTTATTACAATTTACATGACATCATCTTGGCTTCTTCAGTCCACTATATTTTGTAAGCCTACGTAAGATCCAATTACTGGACACAATAAAGAACTTAGGCTTTAGGAAAGTGTGTTAAACAAAGACATTTAGAATACTTACCATTACCATTTGTAACTTTGATGACTCACCAATGGTATTTTTTTTCAAAAGTAGGTTCTGGTGGCCTACTTTACGTTTGACCTCCTAAAAGTGATCACCTTTAGTTAAAAACTAAATCAGAAACCTCGACCCAACAAATGATTTATGTTTTTTTTTAAAATGATGTTTTTGTGTTCCAAATGTCAAACGAATTTCGCATTTTTGCAATTTGGGGGTAGGGTGCCAATCACTACCTACGCAATACAACAACAACCGATAACGCTGTATCATCAAATTTAAAGCTCGTCGTGATGCGATATAAAAATAAATAAATTCTCCATATGATTAATTTTCATCATTTGCATTTTGCAGAGTTACTCAATATTCACTACCTGGTCATATTATCCAATCTTATAATTTATGCAAAATTAAAAACCAATACCATCATCCCGTGCTTCTTTGTATATAGTTGTGTCTCTTTCTCTCTGACATCAATTAAGAGTGTATGAGAGTGTACCGTGAACAATATTAAATTGAGATATTAACAATATGAAAAAGTGAAATGTTTGTGTCTGAAATACGCTCTGGATAACACAAAAAACACATCGTATATTATATAAAATATACACTCGACGGATATACGCATATCCAGCACGTAAGTAAAATACGTTTATATAAGTAGTATATGTATTATGTATATTGTATATAGTTATATTATAGATATATTTCAGCATTGTATATACATGTATATAAAATAGCTAATTCGTAAAAATTGGTTAGCTTGAAATTGAATGCAACATTGTCAAAATAATTATTAATGCTTGCGTGAGCATATTTTGCGATCATATTTCTATGTATGAATGAGTGTTATGACTTTAATATAGTAGTAATATAGTAGCCTATTGGGACGCTATATTTCCGTGTGAGAAAGTTCGTTATGGTTTATTAGAAACGATGCATATTAATAAATTAATTAATCTTATTTTTATCATTGAAAATGATTTAGAAGAGGGTACCGAGCATTGATTGATAGTCTCTTAAATATTTTATTAAACCATTTTATTAGAAGAAGTGTATTCGAACTCATGACAAGTAGAAAATATGAAAATAATAATAATGAAAAACAATTGCTTATATTCATCAACAAGAATTTATGCGATTTTAAAGCCAGGTTAGAAACCTCACAAAAGTGCTCGCAAAAGTGTGATTCACACAAAAATTGGAAAAGCCAATGGATTCTAAATACAACAATACATTTAATCTAACTTAAATAGACAATAAATAAAACATTAACTTACCCTCAACGAAATTCACAAGCCACAAAACAAAACTACAGTTACAAACTACCCTCGTTGCAACATAAGCCGTGCGGGTCACGGCACGCCAAATAACAAATACCAGTCCTTGGTGGCCACTATGGGAATGGCCCTACCAGGCAGGCTCCAAATGGATGTAATAATGTGGAATCGCGGCCACAAAATGGTCCGATGCCGGATGTAACGGTAATGCGCGTGGAGACCAAAAAGATGGTGGGTCTTCTACGTATACCTCTGTCCGCACACGGGTTTGTCCACCAGCGGGAATCTTCCTTCTTACCCCACCGAGACGTGCTCTTTTCTCGAAAATCATTGAAGTGGCTCAATCTTACTTTTTTTTTGGCGAGGCTCTCGATGTACTTCAGAATTCCTTTTTTTACTGGTCTTCCTTCCCGAGTCATCAGTTGCACCAAAACTCCGTCATGCTGTCATGGCGTTTCTCTCTTCTCACTGACAGTTCTATACTGCGCCCTCTCTGTTCTAATATTAAATTCTGGTGGCTTCACAATGACAAATTAAATAATTACAATAAATAAATAATGAAAACAGAGAAACTATGTTTTAGTGATCAGGTGAATTAATACATGTTTATCTCACACGCTACATACTAATATATTATATATTAGAAAAACTCAATTTTTAGCCAAAATACGATTTAAATCATCAACAAAGATACAGATACCGCAAATAAATTCTAGTTTCTAGGGGCCAAGTCTGGAGAATATATTCTGGATGGGGAAGCAATTGTTAAGTTCAATTCTGCATCAACAATCATCAATATTGTTTCTGTTTTTGTGCATTGTCCATTTTGTCCATATTCACGAGCTCCTTTGAGATGTTTAGGGTCTCTGCTATCTCGCGCACTTCTACTTTTTAGTTGTTGTTGTTGCAGACGTCAAACCCTGCGTACCAAAGAAGCCATCGCCACTGTTGAAAAGGTGATGAGGCTCATTTTTGCCTAAATAGGTTTGCCTTCAAATACAGCAAAATCCACAAGAGGTTCTCGAAACACCCATCCATCCACATAAATGTACGGTTTAGTTTTTGGGTTGGTTACGTCATCGGTCCTTACGATATAATTGGCCTCCACTGTCATGTGATTTGACTATATGGGGATACGTAAAATCGCTTGTTTACGTAGACAGGCCCGAAAGTATTTAACACGAAGCGAATACTCGCAATGTTATGGACCACTCGACTACGCTTCGTCCGAGTTAATCATTGAGGCAACATGCCCGAAATTATTTTCAAGTTTAAATTGTATAAAACTATCTTGTAGTCAAAGCTATGGCCCATTCAATGATTTGTGGGTAACAACCAAACTTGCATTTAGTGCTGAAAAATACACTAAGTTTCCCGAAATGTTAACGAGTTTTAAAGAAGTCTTATTCTCTAAATCATGTTTTTGTTTATCAAAGATCAACGAAAAAGATCCTACTGACCGTTTATTTATTAAGAATTTAAAAAAAAACTCATCACTAAGTAAGGATGGACATCAACCTATCAAATAGTGACTACACACATCTTTAACACGTTGGTGTAAATAAGTAAACATAGACAAAAATATAAAACAAGAACGCTGGATAAAGAGTCTAAACAGGGACAACAAACGAAACATCCAATTATGAGACATTACACTTCGGGGCACATGTGTCTCCAATTCGAGCTTACACAGGACCATTGGTAGGACATTAACAAAACACTCAAAACGCCGGAACGCGTCTCACGATGAAATGAAAAAACGGGTAAAAGATTCAGCTTGGATATTCTCTGTCTGTCTATAGGAAGCTCTGTGCCTTTTAACTCTAACAAAGTCTAAGCGACATGACAGCAAGTCAGAAATGAAGGTCACTCCGGTATTATTTCGTCGTTCTGAAAGAGACTCTAATGACCAACTCCTACACCGGCGCAGTGCATACAGAAGAAACTTCTTTTGTATAGACTCTAAACTATTAGTATGCACTGCGTGATTAGGATTCCATACATAATCCAAATGTGATCTTACATTAGCACAATACACGCTTTTTAGTACCTTGGTATCTACGAATTCAGCACATATTCTCTTCATGAAACCGAGCATGGGATATGCCTTTGCAATCGTTACGTAAATATGTTTACTGAACGACAAATTTTCATCATACTCTTGTTAAGGAGAGCAATCAAATTTAATAGGCATTATCTTTCGATGAAAAAACATCCAATATTTAAAAACATGATGATAAGAAATCCAAGTCTTGTTGACTCGAGTGAATATCTTCAAATTGTCAGTATACATACAGATCTCATCGTGAACAAACGAGATCCCAGTGATCAATTTTCACGTACTCTTTACGATCGCTCATCTCTGAATAGACAATGATGTACGCTCACCAATCTCACACAAATATTCGAATATGATAACTGTGACGTAGTCTATCCGAAGCTTTGCGTACATGACATCTATTTTCGAATCAGACTCCATCATATCAATAGTTGGTGAACTCTACCTAAGTAGATCGACCGGCTATAAAGTCATGCTTTTTTAGGGTCAAAATAAATCGTCCACCGAGAAAAAGTAAAACGTCCACCAATAAAAATAATTGTGCTCTAAAAAAATGCACCAATTAATTTAATAAAGTGCTCTAAAAAATTTAAAAATGACCTCCTATAAATTCAAAAACGTGCACCAAAATAAAAAAAATTGTGCTCCTAAAAATTAGAAAATGTGCTCTAAAAAATTCAAAAATGACCTCCTATTAATTCAAAAGCGTGAGCCGTAAAAATAAGCCTAAAGAAAAGGACAAATCACACCTATGTAAGGTTCAAATTATATAATAAATTAATGTATTTTTCGTAATTTCTGCAATGCAATTCTTTTAAAAGCAAAAATTTTAAATTTTAAATTGGATAAAAAAGAAAAAAACTTTTACACATTAAACTTTTCAGTTAACAAGTGCTTTGATGGGATAATAATAAAAATGCGCTTTCACGATTTCAACTCAATATAAGTTAAAAAGAAAAACTTGTTTTCAATGTTAGAATATAACTGCTATTATATAACAAATATTTGCTGTTTTTGTAATTTTTTTTACATTTTTAAAATTACGTTGTCATCACGCATAATATGGTGTCAAAAAAGTCCTGCGGTATTTTTATTCAATTTTCAATTATTCATAAAATTAGTTACAATCATCTGATTTAAGTCAAATATGCGCCGTTTTGTTCGATGACTACTTCCCAACGAGATGCCAACTTCATAATGGCCCTTTTATAGAAGCTCGCTTCCCTATTGCCAAAAAACTTGGAGAGCCAATTTTCACAGACCTCTTTTGTGGCCAATTTCAGACTATCCTGGCCGTCAATCCGGACTTGGCCACCGTATTGGCCGCTTCACCGCGTTTCGACCACGACCGTTTGCGCTTCACGTTGTCGTAAGTGACCCACTTTTCATCGCCAATAACCATCCGCTTCAGAAACGGTTCGATTTTGTTGCGATTCTGCAGCGATTCGCATGCGTCGATATGGTCAAAGATGTTTTTCTGCGTCAATTCGTGTGGCACCCATACATCGAGCTTTGTTGTGAATTCAAGCTTCTTCAAATGGTTTATAACGGTTTGATGACTCCTGCCCAGCTCTTGGCCGATGCAGCTACTATGCCAGTCTCTCTCGACCAATTCGACGCAGGCCATCTGGAGCGTGGCGCTTCTTCGACCACCTCTACACCAGAACGAAAACGTTGCGGCTTGATACGCATTTTTGCCATTGTAAAATATGCCGGATTCACGAACTCACGAACGACTAAACCAAACAACAACAAACTGTCAAGCTCGTGTGTTAGCGCGTTAAGACCTTTCCAACAAGCTTTAGCATCACCCGATGCGATGAATACAACTAGAACTACGCGCTAGCAACGACACCTAGCGAAAATACCGCAAGACTTTTTTGACATTTAGATAAAATATTTAATATTTATAGTATAGAGCTGAATCCTATCGCGCATATTATACAGATAACTTCTCCTTTTAAAATTCCTGTTTTTATTTTCTATTTAAAAAAAAAATCACCACCTTTGTGTGACTAGTTCCATTAAACCTTATTTTAAACTGTCACAGTTCTGTGTTTCTTTAAAAATAATATTGGGGTTACTGACGAACTACTTTTAGCATTTTAAAACATTTGAAATTCCTCTTCGGATGAATTTACCCCATTTTTTATACATACCATATTTAATACATAAATACTAAAATCAACATATTTTCATCACCATTCACTAAACGTTTCTATATTTTTTTTTTCATTTTTTTAATCATTATATTTTTTATATTTATATGTGTAGTGAGAAAGTAATATATATACTAAATAGTAAATGTATATTTAATATTATATTTTAATAGAAAAAAACATCAACAACAACAAATAAAACGATAAAAGTGATGATGGCTGCCGTCTTGTGTATTGAATATTTACATATAAGAAATACGGTGCAATTTTTGTGAAAATTCAGACGTGCGTACAGGGTGCATAGAATTAAAAAAAGGTAGCTTTGGAAATATATATATAGAAAACTTAAAACTATGATTAACTGGACAACTAACATACTCATTTGAAATAAACATGAACGCACTCATACTGTTATTGTGTATATGTTAATTGATGGCATTAATGTTCCTTTATTCCAAATCATTCTTGTTCACGCACACACTGCTTCACATATTTAATTAATTATATTTAAACACAATTATAATAAACATTTAAAACACATAATGAATATATTATGTAAACACACCATTAGATGTGACATTAATTCTGACACCACTGAACACGGCGAATTCATGTACTTCTATTATATTACAAATCTACACAAACATATACAATGACACAGAGAAAATGTAACGGAGTTCAAGTTTTATATAAAAGAAGCACGATGCAGAGTTCCAGTCTCTAACTTGCTTCTTCTTTCTGTGACCGCTGAATTACATACTTTACGACGGCTGTTCCGTCCGTGAAAGGTCTAACGGTCATATATTTTATTAAATTAAATTTACTGCTGTATTGATTTTATATATTCTTTTATTTCAAGTATATATTGCGGTAGTGGCTGTTCCCTCGCAATTTATATATTCTGTACTAAAGGGGTGATCCGCTTTGGTACCCAGTGAAACAATAGTGGGCATGCCCTGAGTTACATTTTGGTCCTTCGAACCGGATTATCGTTGACTTGTTTCTTTATCCTAAGTAAAATGGTGGTGAACCATTGATCCAGTCGTGAGATGTTGTCATACTTTTTAACTGCATCGGTGAAGCCCCCGACATTCTGCTCCTCGAGGTGCTCGCAAAGGACCTTGATAAGCTTGTATTCGCGTGAATCGGATAATGCCGGATACTGCTGCGAGTACTTTTCCATTGCGTTCAGCAGATCAACGCTCAAATGACATAGTGATGCACGAAAGAAGTACTCTTTAGCACTGTACTTGAGCAACGAACTATCCAGACACGAGCTGGCCACTTGTTCGTAAATAGCGATGGCCTTCTCGAAGTCCTCCAACTGGGCAGCGTATTGGGCAACCTTGAGCATGCACTTATTGTTTATTTAATATTATATAGAATTTCACTTATTGTTTTTTTATTGCTTGGACGGTTTGTTTTTGAAAACGGTAAGATAATTTTAAGTTTACTTTAATTTTCAAGCAAGTTCTCGTTCTTGAGCAGTACCATATCGTTAACTTCGATGTTTGCTTCTCGTGTAGCCCACTTGGGAGGTTGTTGTAATCTCACCAGATACTCACTGTTCCATCTCTTCCAGAAATCTTGTGTTACCTTTTCAATATGGCGCCAGCGCTGCAATTTGCTTGTACTAATGTGGCTAAGATCTGGTTGTGGTGGTGCAATCAATGGACCGCCGATCAAAAAATGACCAGGTGTCAGAACACTTAAATCTTCAGGGTCCTCTGATAAAGGGCACAGAGGTCTGGAATTCAAACATGCTTCTACCTTACACAGTGCTGTGGACATCTCTTCGTACGTGA
>JANSTU010046777.1:0-10412 GCA_027564075.1 Bolitophila hybrida | reverse complement strand
CTCAGCCAAGACTGAGCGGTCGGGGAAGCCTCACCCAGCAGCAAAGTGGTAGTGGGGGAACCAAGGAACACGGCGGTATTGCCAGATTTCGCCTAGCGCGTGATCCGGCGAAGTTGCAGCTTTGGAGACCTTACTTTATTGTCAGCCCTCGTATGTATTTTATAAAGTAATTTAATTTAATTATTTAAGCATTTTATTTATTTATTTATTTTATTTAAAAATGTTCCTAATTAATTGTTAAAATAAATAACTAAAACACTTGACTTGATTAGCGATACAAGATTTGAGTGCCTCTGTTTTCGCCGGACGTTTTTTTAGACATTACACGGTGCTTTTATGCTTGTAATGAATTTTACTTTGTCACCGTTACGTGGAATTTTGACTGTACTCGCACGTATCCCAGTAGCATACATACCCACATATATATGTATATACCGAAAATTGGTCAAAATGATATGCTATATAAGCGGCAACAGTAAATAGACACATAAATATAACACTGAATCATCGTTATTGCAGTGCATGACTTTTAACCTAGTACAAGCTTTCGTAAGCGATTGTCTAGCGACTGTCTGGAAATATATGTGTATATGACTGCGTTAAAATATACCAGAACATATGTTTTTATAAATGTGCCATTATTGTTTTGGTGATCATATTGATACTGAATATTTAATATCAAATCAAGCTTTTATCTAAAGTTGAATTTGAGCTTTTAAAAGTAATATCAATATTCTTCTGTAATAATTTGTAAAAGCATTTTATTAAAGAAAAATATTGTCTCTATGGCAAAAAAAAACATATTTTTTTAAATAATAACAATGTCTTACAAACAAAATGATCATCTCAATTTAGACATCGATTTCTACACATATATATATATATTTATTTATATATATTTGTCATTTGTCCTCCAATCACGGACGTAGGACATACACAATACCCGAAAAATGCATCATAACCCATTGTTAAAAGTTGGATCGTGTTAAAAATACACAAAAAAATAAATCATATTATACCTTTATGTTTATCTAACGCATTGATATGCCCCGACGATCTCTTAAATAAAACTTATTCTGGTGCACATACATACATAAAATATGCACACGTCATTTGAGATATGACTTTTTTCGTTTGCGGACACCGGCCCTTTTGATATATTCATTTTTCCATATAATGTCTGCACATCAATACATATTTTTCGTGTATTATGCACATACACATAATTTTTCATATATATATATATATATATATGTATATATGTATATACAGAAATGTCAAGTATGTATTACTATATTTATTATTATGTTTATAGACCAGGGTAGCGCTGAATTTTTGTATATAACTGAGAGGCAGCGGCATATATGTTATACACTATCGAATCGAGTGCAACAATAGATGTTTAATGACAGCTTCATCCAAAATGGCTGACAGAATCATTAGGTTGCATGCATCGCACTCACAAGTAAACACAATAACCTATTGGGCACACGTCACACGCTCTGGTCCTCTGTATAAATAAGCTGTATGATTGAAAACAAATGTCGGGGAATATCATTTCAAAAGACATCACAATTTTTGTAATATTATTCATGTACGAAATTCCACGTATTTTTTTTAATACCAATGAACCCATGCGTGAATAAACAACAGCTATTGTATCTGATCACACGATCTTTATTCATTAGGATTACTGCGGGTATTATGAGTAATTGGCTTAAAATTATATTATTCGGGTGTCAATGTGCTTTAATAAATATATTGTGTTGTTTGTATATTTTATATATATATTATATTATTTATATTTTATATGGAACTGAGATTGACTCAACGCAAATGATTCAGGTGGAGTCAGTTTTAAATGATTCCATTTACATATATGGATAAAATATATGTACTTATGATTTATTTAAAATATAGTCATTTCGCTAGCGCAGATGAGATATAATTCCTATATAGAATCAGAAGAAATAATCTGGCTTCTTTCTTACATAGTTTGGAACGGGTGTTGAGACAAGCATGCTCTTTACAGTTTTGAGTCAAGATCTGTGTCAACTGAATAGCATCGTGAATTTTCAGGATAGACTTTAGATTGGGTGTTTTGTAGCAATTCTGACGATTTAACTGTTGAAAGATGCGCTAGTCCGATGAGTAGAGTTGATTTTTATCATGTTCCAATCAAAATAAAACTCAAACTTAGCGTGAGTAAAGTCACTTTTCAATGTTTGATTTCAAAAAGTCAAAAACAATTGAACAACTTTTACCAATCATCTAATTGGCAGGAGATGTATGATTGTTCTAATGGTTGCGGTGCCGTTGATGTTTTTTATGATATTCTTATTAGAGGATTTAATCAGTACGTTCCTAAGAAGTTCGTGCAAACTTCGTCTGGTCCGGTTTGGTACGACCGATCGCTTCTTAAGCTTACAAACTTGAAGGCGAAAGCTTTTACGAAGTACAAACGGACGCGTCGGGTCTCAGATCAGGATGCATTCCTCACACTACGTAGTCCTTTGCCTCACTTTCGTCATAGCTTTTTAGTAAGAAAGTTGCGGGAATTCGGTAAACACTCATTTATACTGAATTGGATTCAATCTGATCGCAAACAATACGTTCTGATTAGTGGCGAACGCTCTGAACTGTTTAATAATAGCTCTGGTGTGCCTCAAGGTAGACATTTAGGACACATTTTTTCATACTTTTTATAAACGATGTGGCAGACATTTTCAGATACTCTTCATGTTTTATGTATGCTGATGATCTAAAAATATTTAATAAAATTGATGGTCCTTCAGACTTTTTGAACTTGCAACGAGATTTAGACATGCTCTCATTATGGTGTCAGATAAATTGCCTTTACTTTACCGATAATGCAAATGTATGAGCTTTTTCCAGAAAGGTTATCCGATTTTTTACCGATATTTTTTACGCGAGATTGATTGTCTTTTATACGACACATAACCGTGGCTACTTCTAAAGCATATGCAATGCTGATGAGAGTTTGTGCTGATTTTTCAGATCGCTAAGCACTCACATGTGCACATGTTCGATCACATATGGAATACGGATCAGTAGTTTGGAATCGGTGCATTCAAATAGAATTTATTCAGAAACGATTCTTGCTTTATGCACTGCGTCGACAGGGAAGACGAGTCGATGACTATGTCCTTCCACCCTATATCGTTCGATGCGATCTCATGTGTCTGGAGATTCTCTCTTTTCGTCGTAAAAATGCAGATAATTTCATCTTGTTTGATCTGTTATGTAATCGTATCGACGATACCAATTTGCTGCCTCTTTTAAATTTCAATGTCCCGTTCAGAACGACTCGTTCACATTACTTCTTACGTTTGAGGAGGCATTGAGCTAATTATGGACTTGCTGAGCCTATAAATAGAATGTCTGCTGCTTTTAATGACATCGCTACTCACTTTGATTTCAATCTTTCCCGTGAAGCATATCGGAAGATCACACGGTTTTTAAGTTAATCCTGATTTATTTATAATAGTGGTACAAGTATGTGTTCATAGCGAACCATACAAAAGAAATCATCGTTTGGTAAAAGTAGCACGAACATACTTGTTCGGTTGGTGCTTAGTCATATTGTATTACGAGCTTGGCAGAATCTTCTATTGAGTATTGAATGTTTTCAAAGTTTACGTTGATATGTTTGTTATTTTTATTTTTTTTAACTTTATTTATTTGATTGTATTATTGTATATTATTTTTAGTTTGTATAATTTTGTTTTTTATCTATTTTTTTATTGTGTATACAATGACAATGTAATATTGAAAATATTCAAATAAAGGTCAGTTGGGGAAATGTCCCTGTTGACGTCACTTACAAAAAAAAAATATTTTAAAAATGTTGTAATGTGTTTCCAAAAATTGTCAATTTCAGCTAAATGGCAAGAAGAATACGTTTTGTCCATCAGCTTAAGAATCTGACAGTCCGGATTAGATTTAAAACGAATGTTATTGATGATTTACACTAAATTTGTAATATGTAGTTACGATAAAAATATTAAATACAACATTTTCCATATTGAAAAAAAACTGTTTTCGAAGAAAACATGCTTTTTCAGCCAAATAATGCTGTTACAGATATTTTTTTGGTGGATGATACGTCGCTAAAAATTCACAAGTCTAACTGGAAAATTGTCGAACCAGTTTATCTAAATTTTTTATTAAATGCATAGCAATATAATAAAAAACTACAGTTAAAAATGTATTCTTCCCTCGTATGCGCCTAAATATACATAAATCTGCAAGTGGCCGCGACGCCATATACGCACTTACCTGTCATCTTATGAATGTCACGAGTGGATTTCTTAAGAGTTGCACAAGCGTCACTTCAAGTGCTCTCCGGCACGGTTTTGATTTTGAACAACAAACTATAAACGCACATCAAGGGCCAACACATATACCACACATTGCCAGTCAACGGACACTATATCCATATATAATCGTTATTCTCTTCTCTTAATATGAAAATAATGTGTCTGCTTTATTTGTTCTCTAAGAATCTCTCAACGCTATAGTGCGTGATTTATGCGGATTCTGCTCATATATATGATTTCTTTGGATTTGCTTGATTTTGAATATTTAAATAAAAGTACTTTAAATAACAATAAAGTAAAAAAGTTTAGTAAATATCTATAAGAAAAAAGAAATATAGAAAGCATAAATTATGTACAAAAGGTTTTAAAATAAAAATTGTCTAGAGAAATCGCTTTTATTTGCAAATCTATAGTAAAATGACTTCAAACGAAACGATCTAATCTGAAGAAAAAAAAAATTTATATCTTGAGGGACGAATTCGAAAAAGTTAATATTTTAAAACCGGTTTATTTTCTATAGTAAGTTTTATTTGCTTTATAACATTAATATTAAATAAAAATAAAAAAAATATATATAAATGAAGAAAAACACGGTAAATGAACCGGTCACATATGTGTACATTGGTCGTTTGTGGTTATTTGTGATTCTTGACATACTGGCTCAGTACATTTTCCACACGTATACCGTGTGCGTCAGATGCAATTTTTGTTATGGCATCGTGGCGGATTTTTAATTTTCATTTTTGTTGTTAATGTTCATTCACAACTTTTCTCCAGGTTTTACCTTTCTTTGGCGAAGGTTTATCATTTTTCATTGATGGCCTTCCTCTGTTCTTACTGGTTTCACACAACTGTATAAGTGTTGTTGCAATTGCAGCTTTTAATTCTAATAATTTCATTTTTGGTTCTGAAGTTCTGACTCATATGAATATATTGTTTGCCTCTACGTCTTCCTTTGAATAGTATTATCATTTCACCTATTGCCTGGAATTCAATTGCTGTGGCAGCAAATGTTTTGTATAACATATCTAACAATGGCCGAACTTTGCAAAAAATATCTTTGCAGACATCCTCTATTTGTATCCTCTATATTCCTTGTTCGCCTAGAAAATTGGTATGTTACCAGTTAATTCATTGTCTTTGCCGGAATACCACAAAGATTGAGGTTACTAGATGATGAAGCTGGTAATAATGAGCTTGCTTTAGCACTGCCGGAGTCACTTTCCATAAGTTGCCTAGTTTTCCGTTGGCGCCGATTCGAAATAATGTCATTGGACTCAGAGGGCTCGGGTCCTGCTGAAGGCACGATGACATCCTCGATATCCCTTTCGTTTAGAATTTCGATGTCTTCAAGATCATAGTCCAAAACGTTCTCAAAATATTCTATAATTTGGTGATCCTCCTGGTGCTTGCGACTCGACATTTTGAGTCTAAGGTATTGAATAGGTTTTGATTCAAATATTGCTCATAAATTATATAAACATGAACACATCACACGTAAGGTGATTAACGATATCTAAATAAATGAACAACCTGAAACATGAAGATTTGTTATATAATAATTGCACAAAAATCCCCCAAAAAGAATAAAATACTAAAAATATAGATATACAACTCTACGTACCAATTTAACGAAAAGTTCGTCTCTGAACGATTTTTAATAGTTCTTCCAGAAATCCTTGAACGGAGCTTACTTCTTCCAGCATTGTCGACTGTAGTATTTGACTTCTTATTTAGTGCAGACCGAACAGACTTTTGACATTGACGAACTCATACGATCTCCATTTTGTGACAAAACAAAATCTTTATCTTCGTCAGTCTATTACATTTTACCGAATTCAAGTGAATCCACGAGATTAACTTTCCAAATCTGCCTTTTTATTTTCTTTGTCCGTGTTTCTCGATTTCTCTGGGAATTCCATTAGTACAAAGCATTTTAGAAATTAATGAAACTTATAAAGACATTTTTAGAAATTTAGATAAAAGTAAATGTGCAAAATATTTTTTGATCTTTTTTAGTGTTTGCATATCTATCGTTTACACCCCTGGACTCGGCGAAAGCAAATTAATATGAAATTGAACATACTTACAGTATAAATACAATTAAGAATATGTACGGCATAAATTAAATTAAATTAATAAAATTATACTCACGATATGGATCAATTTCTTAATTTATTAATGTCGAAGATCAACATAAATTAAAATTCTATTCAGTTATGCGCATTTACAATGTATTTATAATAAATTATAAATTACTGAAACCGATTACATTAAAATTCAAGGGGAGACCTTAAACACAATGCTTCAACTATAAATAATCTCTTTATAGACAACATGTTTCATGAAAAGATATTTATATGTATAATATTTGGCAACATTGCGTATGGTATATATTACTATATTATACGTATATAAGATAAAGAAGACTGCGTTCGTTGTCAGATTCCGGTTCAATGCACACATATCGTATTCGATAAGAAATACAAGAATTGTAGGGCGGATTCAGCAAAGAAAACAGGAGGGTTTCTTGATGTGCGCCATTTTATGTGTACGCGTAATCGTTTTATGTGCAATATATATTTTTTATTTCAGAAAATGGCCTGTTTTATATATATACAGATTAAATGAAATAAACAATTATTTATTATAGTTAAGTAAAATAATGTGTATGTCTTTCCAAGCGGATTTTTAATTATGTTATGAATTTATATAATTTATAAATTTTGTATTTCATTTCTTTGATCACCGAGTATGAATATATTCGATATATTTTAAATATTTTTAGTTTCATTGTCATATTTCAGTATTTTCATTATCTTGTTTCTCAAAGCGTGTGTGGCATGCATTCCTTTATACAAATTTAAACCAATTTACACATAAATTCCGATCAAACAATAATAATCTACATTCTTTCCATATATATGCAATCGACAAAACATCGCTCAAACTATTTGTTTTACAGAATCGTTGAAGAGTTGTTACCGCAAATGCATGAACATTACATACATATATATTATAATACATGATTGATATCCCACGAACATAATGTCGTGTCCAACAAATCGAATCGATCGTATCTTACCTGGATGTTCTCATAAAACATCGATCTGTCCGCACAGTCTAGAAAATCCGTCTGTAATTAGAATTACAAACAAAACTTTTGGTTGATATATGACCACCCGTATATATGTATATTTATAAAGCTGAGACTATGGCTTTATGCCATGAATTGCTTTCGGTCGCGCATATTCGAAAATATGGATATAAATTATCACCTGCTTTCGCGATTGTTTTAATGAACTCAAAGCATATGCTTTTACATGCATATAATATTATATATATATACGAACGGTATACCAAAAAGAGCCCACGGATCCCTTGGCACGATGAGTTGGCACAAATAGACGTTTTGTTATTATTATTATTACGTTTTTTTCCAACGGCATACCACGACTATGGGGTCCCAGTTCGTCGTCCAAAACGAGCGATCGTCGAGAGAGGCCGCTTGTCAAATTGTAACGCGCGGTCGAACGATCGTACAAATACGCCGACAGCCTGCGATCGATTCTCGATTTGTTATATTTTATGTCGATCAAAGTCATCAACATCAGGTATACGAGTACATATTGAAGCATATTATTTATAATGTTGACTATATTGTGTTTTTTAAACGTACTATATATTATACACAACGAAATTTTTGCGCGTTCGTGCAGGTATGCCGATGCCTATTTCTGCGTGCACATTTTATTTGTTAGTACATTGAATTTGTGTTTTGAAGGATTTAATGAACAAGAGTAGAGGTTGTGTACAAAATTTTGCAAATAAAAATATCTTGCATACAATCACCTTTTTATGTATGTATTTCTCTTAGGTTGCTTAAAACATTTGTGGACATAGTGATTAAACTTGTTTGTTTGTGTTTTCTTATTTAAGAAACTTTTATTAAAAATGCTCACAAACTAAACTAATAAAATTTTAAAAAAAATCCAAAAAAATATGTCTGAATAAAAATAATTGTAAAAATTAATCCATTATTGCATTGAATCTAAACAAAATAAAATGAATAATTTATATAATAATTTGTTTTTTATACTTTTTTGCTTTTATATATTTTTTAGTTGTCGGCGGAAACGATTTTATGTTTTAAAAGTACATCCAATGCTTAACCAAACTCCTAATGGCTATTAACCAGCGGTTATTTTCACACTGACGTCTATTATTTTACTTTTACGGACGACACTAAAAACAAAACCTCTTCTATTCAACATATATCTAGGCACATAAAACTGATACAGTACCCTGATGACATTATTATCTATGCATCTGGAAGCGACTCGAAATCAATTCAAAAGAGCGTGCAGTAGACTATTAAAATACTTAGGCCAAATTCCTCGACCTAGACATTTCGTCAGATTCCATGTTATATTTGCCCTCATCAAATTTACATGAAAATAATAAGACTGGGTCTGATGAGCTCCTCGCACAGCTGATCTTTAGAAGCCAATGCGGCCATCATGCCGCTAGCCTTTCCTTTCGATGACGTTATCTCAATGAAAATTGCAAATCGCTCTCTGGCTCTTCGAAATTATTTCAGGACAACGAATCCCTGTCCCACTTACCATCGATTCTCCTTCACACAAGACATATGTTTATATGTCAAAGTATGAACAGTTTTTTTTCTTCAAAAACCTTTCGATGCAATATGTATATATACAAAATTAACTTCAAATGTGTACATTCGAACAACATCTTCATCGAAAATACTTGTCCATTGTGCCTTTATTGTATATCGCGTCTGAATAAAATACACACACCGCAGACAGCACCTTACAACTTCATGCACGTTCCCATATATATACTATCCCGCAATCTTCGTAATAACACGACTGCCTAATTTAAAACAACAAAAAAAAAACTTACGCATATATACACCCATCGTTTCTGCGTCTTACATATGTATACATATAATCGTGTATACGCATATGTCTTATATACCACGTATTCCTATACAGACTCTACGTGTTTTTCATACTTGCAGCATACTTCGCAGCAGAAATAATAATAATAATCATATAGCTGTTCAGGTTCTCAACTTTCGAGTGATGTGGTGTTAGTGAATGCAATTCAAAGAAAACATAATATCGTTAATGCGCGCATTTTTATGTCTATGTATGTGTGTATCTCAAAGGAATATATATACTTATATACTGGTACGGCCTTTGTTTTGCAGTCACTTGAACAAAGTTGTAAATTGTCGGCATCGGCGTAACCTCAAAAGAAGATATACAAGAAGATGCGTCTGTGTTGCTTTTTTGTTCAGAATAAACTTTTTTAAATCATGTATTTTAGATGCCTGTGGTTAATTCGGGTTTATATGCTTTTATATACTTATACATATATATTTAAAATAATATATAATGTTAACATTTAGAGGTTACCTTTGTACATGGTTAATTTTTATTAAATGTAAATTTGCGTCGCCGCATGTAAATTGTAAATTATATATGATCATAGTGTTTTGAGATTTTGAATTCTATCAAGCGATAAAAGTCATTGCTTATAAAATCTATATAAAGATTCGATGTATTGTATCAAAAGAATCAAACACAAGAAATGCTCAAGGACAAAAGAACATTGTTTTTGGCTTTTCACATTTCACATAACGAAAGAGACTGGCATTTTACAATTAGCAATATTATAGAAATATATAAAAAAATATATCAAAACTTAACTAAATAACCATTATGCTCTGCCATTATGCTCTGCCTCTATGATGCCTTACAAAGCTTTTTTCCACTCCTTATATAGCATAATTTTCTATTTTAATAATATAAAAAACTGTATTGTGGCAGTCTGAAAATTTCACAAAACTTAAGCTTCGCTGTAATACATTTAACTAAAATAACGACTTTACATATGATTACCGCAAAATTTAATATTAGCTGGCAGTTCTGTTATTGTTTGTTGTATTTATTTCCACAGAACTAATAATACGGACTATTTTTAAGCTCGATTAGAAAATAATTGAAAAGAATTAATACAATAATAAAAAAGGATCTTATCGAT
>JANSTU010046766.1:0-10412 GCA_027564075.1 Bolitophila hybrida | reverse complement strand
TTCGGGTCTGTAACTCGTTTGGTGTTGTCATACGACGAAATTCAAAAACGTACCAATAGATGGCCCACCCTGTATATTTAAATAAATATAATAAATTGGCTATTGTCGATTATGATTATATGCACAAGCACTTTTTCGCATTGTCAGATTGCGTCCAGTTAACGAAATGCAAGTATATATATACACAGACATAAGAGCATTATATACAAAAGAACGCAAATCAATCCCACATGTTTACACCCTGCAGGGATGATCTCTAATTGGGCCAGCACAGGCATTGCCATAATATAATAATGTTGTTTTCCTGGCAGCAAACCCCCGCAACGCTAATTGGGAATCATCAATAATATTATGACGTCAACAAGTCCAAATGTGTCTATGTATATATTTATAAATAAACAATAATTTTCTAGATGAATAGAAACATAATTAATTTCCATGGCGTGCGTGTGTGTTTGTATGAATACACCAATGATAAATATATACTGAAATAAATGAAATATGCGGTTTTTTGCAATAAACGCAGTGTATTCTATATTTGTACTAAATACGAATAAAAAAATAATAAATAAATTATAAATAAACCATGGCGTGCGTGTGTTTTTAGTATTCCTATTCTTATATTTGTACCAAAAACGAATAAAAAATCTATTTTGTAATCCTAAATTTCCCGGTATACATCAGACAAACATGTTGGTGAATTTCCCACGTTCGATTTATCCTCTGGATAATTTACGATTTTTTTTAGGAATTTGTTTGTAGGAAAATAAAAAAATATGGTAAAAAGCAATATGGGTTCATTGTACTCTACAAACCGTGTTTAACAGACTAGTTCTATTGGCATAAATTACAACAACTTATCGAAAGGGCGAGTCTATAGATACTAGATGAGATCCCAGATTGTGTAGCCATGAGTGGTTAACTGTTTTGGGTGAGCTCACTGGCTCAACCTCGCCTTCGACGACCAATTGAGAAACAAATATTTTGGATTCAATGAAGCCTGTTAGGAGGACATTTGATACTATCAACACATTTATTCATCTCTTCATTTCCAAATTAACGAATATTACTCTTTTTCACTTTAAACTATTTCATTTCTACATATTTATGACTTGTTGACGCGACTCTAACAACATTGCAGGGCTAATAAGTATATTTTGAGATATATCTATGCACCGAGATCTATCTTACTATTTATATTTGGAATCGTGAATCATCAACGTCATCATACACTTATTGTTCTATACAGGGTGCGTGTGTATATGTTAATTGATGACATTGATGAAATAGGCTATTCATAGCAAGAGGAACCTACTGATTTAAAGTTCTACATTCGAATAACCCTTCGGTTTGCCGGCCCGGTTTGAACCGGCGACCTCCCATAAGCCAGGCCAACGCGTTAACCCACTCGGCTATGGCTATGGTTGTAACATATATCAATATAATTATTATTTATATTTTAGATGAGATTTATGTTTTTATAATCAAAATTCCATGCATATTTCAAGTTTTTGAAAATAGATTATTTTATATAATATCAAAAGGGCCAACCAAATTCTTATTTATTTCAAAAAATAAAATTAATGCAATTAATTAAATAAGTTTTAGGATTTAAAAACCAAAAAAAAATGTTTTAAGAATACAAAACTAGAATAAAAATTATTTTATTATATACTTAATTATAAATAAAAAAAACGCCTCCATTTTTATACTATAATAATTTATGGAAAATATGGCGGATAGCCATTTTGTCGAATTTATTAATTAATTTCTTTGAATTCAATTTAGCAACAAAAAACTATTTGGTTATTAGAATTACTATTTTGTAAGTTAAAAATGACTAAATAGTAATATTTAAAACAATTTAGCATAAAAATATTGACTAATTCAATATTATTAAATTACTATTTGAACATTAAAGTGACTTCGTTATTATGATTTTATATTTTTATACAGAAAGAGAATTTTATGACTAATAAAATTAACAATTTAGCCATTATGACTAAATTGTAACAAAACAAGGCCAAAATAAAATGAAAAGAAGAAAAATGTACTTAAACTACGAACATATTTCTAATTGTTCCGTTATTCCTTGACCGTAGGACATACTCTATCTGGTAGAAAGCTTGATCTGATCTCGTGATTCCAGACAATCATGAGAGTGGGTAGAGACACTCCGGCATGAGCCACATAGGGGAATGCTTGATCAAAACTCGCGATTCCAGTCATATGCTTGAGTGTTTGCCGCACTCTCGACCCCGCAACGTGTAGAGCAACCACGGATGTAGCAGTCCACTGTAAGCTTTGTGACATTTTACACTTACTTTCCTTCCACTTCCGCGGTTTAGGTACCTATTTGGTTGCAATGTGGTACGCTGTGTTTTTTCACTGCCCATAACATCGGACGTTCTTTCAAAACATCACGGTTACATAAAGCAACTTCAAAGTAGAGATTGAGTTGATCCGTACCAGCAAAAATGTTAACCTACTCGGGTATGGTTTATATAAGGAATAATATTGGAATAAGATGAAAAATTGATTTTAGTAAATGTATTAAAAATAAATTATTCGCAAGTATCAAGATATATATTTACTGAATAACTGAAATAATGATGTAATTTAAGCGAATATTTTTCGTGATATACACCCAAATTTACTAAAAAGAATTAAATGTTAGTGTGATTTAAGTGCATTATTTACTAATTTTCAGTACATTTTAGTGTGTGATTGAAGCATATTATTGGCATAAATTACTCCTACATTTACTGTTTTTCAGTAAATGTTTTTGAGATATATGATGATTTACACCCAGTACCGCTGAAGCAAAGACCCCAATATTTGTTTATTACACACACTAAAAATCATTTCATTCTTTTTATATTCATTCGCATTATTTACTGATTTTCATTAATACTAATTTTCAATAAATGCTAGTAATTCTTTCATAAATATCGCATTTTTTTGGCACCAAATTGATAGGCTTTTTTCGTTCCGTGTAAACTGTACTTTAGACGAAAAATAATTATATTTTGAAGATCTAATATAACATGTATGCACTACAGCGATATCGTGTAAATCTAAAACCAAACTGAAATAGGCTTTTTATTTCTTATTAATTTTGTACTGATTTTGAATTAAATCGTTGATAATAACACAATAAATATGTTTTTAATACGGTAAAAAATCAAAAGAATATACACATTTTCGCAGTGATTCCATGGGAAAAGACACACGTTTTCCATATTCTCTATTTTATCAAGTTCATCAGAATCTTCGTCTACGAGATATTTGGAAAAAAATATATTTTTTTCTGAAAATTCAAACTTAAATTACTATTGCAGAGTAGTAATACAATGATTCAGTTTCTTGATTTCCATCAGCTCGTAGCTATTTTGTTTTTTCGTATATAAATCCCACTTTGCCCTTTGTAAAAATACTAAGAAGCACAGCCAGCTACTGTGCTTTGTTTCCTTTGTATAAACAAGCAAAAACGAGCCCGTGCCGCTCCATCATATCAACAAATTGCAAAATGTATACGCAGGAAAATTGCAAAGAGAACATTACATTCGAAGAATGAAATTTATTTCACAAAAAGTCCTCTTATATAATTTAATTTAATATAAATACTAAACATATTTTAATAAAATAATTAGCTACATAACAAAGTTTTCCGTCTGAAATCATGAAAATCTTTTATACTTCCCACTTCATAAGACAATAAAACCTTTAACAACTAAAACTTAACTTTTCTTAATCTCTTAATTGGTACTAGAAAAGCATTTTCTTTCTACCTTAAATTTCAATGAGCCACAAATAAATTTAAAACAAGAAAATCGTCTAAAATCATAATGTTATCTTGTCTGATGTTTTCCACTCCAGACGGGAAACTTTTAACATCTAAAACTTAACTTTTCCTTATCTTCTTATCGGCACTTACAAAAACCATTTTCCCTACCTTAATTTACAATGAATCTCAAGAAAACACAATTAATGAGGCGTAGTGATGTTTGTTTGATAGTTAGTTGCGAGTTTTTTATGTTTATTTTCTTTCTAATTATTACTTATAGTTATAAATTAGAATCATGGTTTATGGATGGTTTGGGAGTCAAAGTGACAAAAAATGTCACCCACGCCTGATTATTGTTGTTTATGACGATACCAAATAATCCTGCTATTGTAATCATTATAATTATTGTTACACAGCGATTCATAAATCATATTACGATGCAAGCAAAGTTGCGCATGCACTTTGCTTAATTAAAAAAATGCTTCAATTAATTAAGTCCAAAGTAGCTATAGAGCTCCAAGTTTTTGTATTATAATTTTAATTCTAACATTCATTATGCAGGCAACACACGAACGCACAAAACTTATATTTCTATTCAAATGAATTGTGTTTATTTAAAAATTATTTCCCATGCAAATTTGAATGCATCACAAAAAGCGTATACACATACTAAAACTCATGTAGATAACGTTTTAGAAGTTCATTTGTTCGAGGATACAGAGTCTAGACGCATACACATATTATACAAACGACTCTTTAAGAAAAAAGTGTATCCAAACACGATTTATATATAACATACCTACATCACGCGGTGATTACACAGAAGAGTACACAGGCAAACATATACTAACCAAAAAAAAAGTAATACAAATGTGTTGGAGTTTATGGCAGCACGTCTTCAAACCACTATTACAATATATATATACATATAATACACACATTGTATACTAAAAGCACACAAACATCTGAAAAAACAACACACCACTTTATATAGACCAAATATATATTTGTATAACAACATATATATGAGATGAAGCTTGAGTGTTTTGTCAATGCTTTTATAGATTATATTTGTATTTTACACTGTAAAATTTAAATATATCTAATTGCTAGCACACACACTCAAATACTCTATAACTATCAATAACTATTAATAAATATACAAAATAATTGCATATAGCTTAATACAATGTTAGTTAAATGTAAATATAGTGTACTTTGCTTCGATACAAATAATGTGTATTTCTACATACATTGTTGCACAACTCGCGAGAAAATTTATATGAGTATGTGTGCATATAAGTAAATATTTGTATATAATATATATGACTGAGAATTCTACGAGACTGCGCAATTTCTTGACGTTACGTAGTTACAAGAAAATAGCCCGCCAGAAATTCCTTCCGTGCGTTTTTATTGTTGCTCGCGATGCATTCTATCAATGTGTAGGTGTGTATTTTTGTTGTTGTTGTACATTTGTTGCATACTCACGCACGCATACATTTTATATCCGATGTTTTCTTAAGCAGAGAGGAGAGGAGAGAGTAAACGAAAATCGATTAAAATTCGTGGTCAGTGTTAACACTTATTGCATTTAGTACATTTAGTTGCATTTTATATCGAGTTCGTCTATTCAAAAACTTCATGAATAATTGGGTGACACAAAAGTTCTCATACATACCATTTTATGTGCTTTGAATGGAAGCTTCGTAAAAATATATATTGAACAAATTTAAACGTTTTGAAAAAGAAAGGACTAATAATATTTTTTTCAAATTTGAAAATTTTTAGACTTTCATAAAAAAAATATATTAAAGTTATTTTTTTTATTGATCTGAAAAAAACAAAATTAAAAACTTTGTGTAAGAAATTGATTGTGATTTTGATATAATTTTAGCATGCACATAATTAGGTTTCAGATCGCACGCCATATTCATTTGACGTTAAAGCTTAAGCTTATAACTAAAAAAATACGCGAAATTATAATAAACATGTATTCGCTTTAGTTATGACACATTTTAAAGGCATGACTTTCTCTATCGATACTTTCAAATATCTGACTGGCGAAATTAAACACTTGAAAAAACAGCAAAGGTGAGTTTGGGCATAAAAAAAATAAATACACCAAAACTAACTCGTCAACAATCTACCAAAAATACATCTAATATAACTCAACTGCATAAATATTTGGAATAGTACCCTATAACCAACACCATTTTAATATCTTACTAAAAAACCGTTGGAAATGGCAGCCTAGAGCACTGGAATTGTACCCTATTACCAACACCTTTTTAATATATCTTTATAACGAGAAAATTTTCCTCTTTCTTGCCTGATGAAAAAAACTTCCAACTAATTTGTTCACTTTTTAAAATATGCCATAACATCTAACCTAAGATAAATACCGATTTATTTTATTGTTATTTTATCATTTAAAAAAGGTATAAATATTATGTGAATGCCAAAACAAATATTTGGGTGCCAAAAAACGCGTGCCGATAAAAACATTTTAGTACCAAAATAAATAAATGGGTGTTTGTTTGTTTGTTTTCCTAATATATATTATTTTAATTAAGATCTCTCTCATAATACACATAATTAAATAAAAAAGCACGCCTATAAAATGTACATGACCCAAAAAAAATATAGTTGTTCTTTCCCTGCAATATTTTTTTTTTATTTTTCTTCTTGCATCGATATACACGCATCAACATAATTATAAAACAACAGAAAAACATATTTGTTTTTAAATACATCCAGAGTCAGAAAAGAATTGTTTCTTCTTCTTCTTTAAACATATAAATCACTAAATTTCATTTAATTCCAAATTTTTTTTATATTTTTTTTTCCCAAATCATAAAAGTCAAATCAAATCAAATCATGTATAAGTGATTTTCAAATATTCATATATTTTGGAAATCAAAGTAACTTTGATTAAAGATAAAAGAAAATAACTAAAAAAAAATGTGACTGTAAATTTATAAAAAGTAAAAAAAATATATAAATTACATTTTTTTGCCATTCGAATGTAAAGAGCCAAGAAACTTCAAAGATAAAAAAAACTTTCTAAATTAAATTATATAAAAAAAACATTTGGATTATTTTTAATTTCATTTTGGTCTGCAAGTCTCTCTCTCCACATGATCAAAATTTAGGTATTCAAAGTTCCATCAAATCCAAAGCCTATTTTGTAGATAAAATGTCTACTGGTACTAGTTTTTGAGTGTATGGTGTTTCTGGTAGATATGATTTGGGGCTATTATTAGAAGTGTAGATGATGTTCCTTCTAACTAATTTAAACCGTGATTTTACGTCGCAAATTACTGATACTGACTTGCGCTATTGTACATCCCTACACGTGTTGTGTTTTATTGCGCCAGTCAGATTTTTGTTATAATAATAGCTACAAATTTCGATGTACGATAATTCAGTTAAATTCCATTATGGTCACTATTTCAAAACAATTTAAATTTATTTTCGTCAGTCAAAGATTCAATAATGCTAATAAAAACATATTTTTCTTTGAATTCTAGTTTTGAAAAACTATAAAAAAAATCAACTAAAATAAGATAGAATATCTATTTTAAATTTTAATTTGTAAAGTAAATATATTTTTTATTAGAAGTGCCTTATTTTTCACTTTATACATTCAAATAATAAATAAAATTAGCCGATGTTTGCATCAATAAAAGTTATGGCTAAATGTACTGATAAAACTGATACTGTGGTAATAAAGTAATATATAATTATAAAAGTATCGGTTTTTATTTTACGTACTTTAGTATTTTGGAGTTATTTTCCTAAAATACTAAAAAAAAACAGTGAATACCGTACTTGGATTAAGAGATGATTTTAAGAGCGTCATTAAAGATGTTATTGTTATATCAAAAAAAAAATCATTTTAATTATTTAAAAAACGGGCTCTACTTTTGCTAAAAAAACAAATGCCAGGAAAAAATATACTTTTGACCGTTGTTTTTACCAAATGCGACACTGTAGGGTACACACATACACTCGATTTTAAAACACTTTCGTGAAGAAGTCTTTTCTGTTTTTGGTTTAAAAATAATATCACATATCACATTTATTCGCATAATTGCAGATACAACATAGGCCCTCGATTAAATTATTAGATAATAAAAATGTTTAATTACATCTACAAAACAAAAGATAAATAACTTGTTTCTCTGTGAAATTAAATTTTATTATGGTATACAATTATTTTCAAATTGCAATGACGACAATCAAAAAAAAACACCATTAAAATATATATTGCGTCAAACTTTGGATATACACAAATTTGTTTCCAACAACACAACTGTATATAAGATCACTTTATAGCCCGCCCTGCTGCAATTGATTCAGCGGTAGCAGCGGTTGAGCACATCGTCGTATGCAAATAGATTATATATTTATAGTTGTTGATCTTCTGTATGACCGGTCAACATAAACATAGTCATAAAATGATGCTATTTTTTGATGAAACTACTCAATATATATACGAGTATACGAGTATATGCGCGATTTGTGAGTTGCTTGATGTGAGTTACTGGTGTTTGTATATACAAATAGACAACTTAATTAAACGCGTACAATGCGTTACTTTTTTACACAAACACACACACATTCGTATATATATATACGATTTAAGACATTGAGACAACAATAAAACAATCTCTGGCGGCTTATCAGACTTAAGTATATACAGACAGATACGCATTCTTGCCGAAGTATTACATTGAATTGCAACATTGTATTTTGTAACCAGGAAGAAAATTCGTGTGCTAATGTAAGAGAGTATAAATGTATTATTTTCTGGGATTGGTCTCTTTATGAGTCATTTTATGTTATATATATGCCTAAATCCGGATTGTATGGCGCCAGGCCGAGTAACTTATAAAATAATATTTGGTAGAAATCTTGTATATAGAATCGCATGAGCTGAATATTATCAGATGACATATTTTTAAATTTATAATGGTATAATGACAAGTCATACATTCTAAGAGAATAAAAGTTTCAACAAGATTTGTATAGTATCGAGTAAATATATCTTTTTTATAAGAAGTGGCCTGCATCCTTAGCGATTGTAGCGACAATTTCGAGAGCTTCGGGAATAGGAAGAAGTTATAGTGTGTTAAATCCGAAGAATCGCTCGAATTGAACAACAACCAATTCGAATTCTTGCAATTAAACGGTGTGGATACTAAAGGTATAATAATGCATTTTCTCTCGCTTTATTTATTTTAGAATAATTTTATTATTAGGATTTAATTTTTTTATTTAAAATTTATTTTTGAGCTAGAAATGTTCAATTTGTTTCTGTAAGGTAAGGTAATACTACAAAATTATCAGGGACAAAATTTGAACATTTTGTAGTTTTTTTTCTTCAAAGCTGCAATTTTGACAGAATTAATGTAAGATTTATTACTCGATAAGGAGTACCATTTTCAGATTTTCACTATACAGAAATTCAAATTATATCTGAAATTAATATATAGTAAAAAGTAGAGTTGTTCCGAAACTCAGGTAGCAGTCGTAGCGCTCGGGAGGGACAATGTACTGTTTTTTCATTTGTGTATTTTTTGTATCCACTATTAGAATATGTTTTCAAAGGAGGATCTTACTGAATGACACATATCTTTGTGTATAGAATAAAATTATTCTTTTATATTCCATAGCTACGACAAAAAATACTATTTTAGGGAGCTACTTAATGGCCGACTTTGAGTGCTGAAAAACACGTATTTTGCTTAAAACGATTTAAAATTTTACAAATAAAAGACAAAAATTGGGCATCGTTGGTTCCTCGCAAAACATGCCCACAAATGAAATCCTTTTGGATTTTTGCTAACATCGGCTGCATTTGGAATAGTTGTACTTCAAACTTTTGGGCATTATACTTCAAAATACACTTTATTAAATATAATTTATTGCTTAAATGCATGTCATAACGAAACCGAGTAAAAAAATTACAAAAATGTTATATTTTTTCACTCAAAAGAACCCCCCTGTATGCCATTAAGTCATTATTGGCATGAATTACAGGAAAAAATACTGGTTGGTTTTCAGTAAATGCTGGTGTGATTTATGCGCATTAGAGAAATATTCATAAACCAAGATTCCTAACCGACTACGCGTTGCTCCCGCAACCTCCACCGGCTGCTCTCTCAATCTGGAACACAGTGAAGGCCATGGTCTTTACCGTTCATGTTTATTTACATCTCCAGATATGTAGCCTCTCTGAAGGCTGCCACATTCTCTGCAGCGGGTACAACTCTCCAGATCCAAGGCCAACATCTTCAGCTTATAGGCTCGTATATATAAAAATGTAATTATTATACATATATTATTTATACAATGAAAAGCTGTATAAGTATTTATAGATAAATTCCATTTGTATATAATCTATAACTTCAACAGCCTCAAAATACATATAGAATATAATAATTCTTACTGCGTAGAAATGCCAAATATGAGCTGGTGTGTCATATATACAAAGAGCCAACATACACTCACACACATAAATTAATGGCTTAATCATCAAATCAGAATACATTATAATTCATTCATAATAAACACGGATACAAAATAAAATCGTTTGCACTCGCATAAAATACACATT
>JANSTU010046755.1:0-10413 GCA_027564075.1 Bolitophila hybrida | reverse complement strand
CACTCGTGTGAACCCGTAATGGTCAATGAATCCGGTGTGCGGCATCGCACACTGGCCCTATGTCCCACAAGGGATTGCAGGATCCAATGAGATGAGACTGGTCAAAATTGTATTTTCGCATTTTTACTAGTCAAAATTGTATTTTTGCATATTTACTAGTAAAAATTGAGAAGTTAAATTTACCCCTAACTTCCCCAAAAAAGCAATGTATGAATCCAAAACCCCTTTTTTAATAAATAATGGGGTTTTGTAGTATTTTTTGATATTGCTTCGGGAAACTCCGGTCGAAAAATGTATATGAAACTTATTTTTATTATTTATTTATTTATTATCATTTAAAGGATTTAAAAAAAGGTTCGATGTAATTGCATATGAGAAAAGTGAGTTGATAAAAGTAATAGTGGTTCTTTGAAAGATATATCTGTTATTTAGAAACGAAAAAATAACATAAACAATGTCTGAATACTTTCACTTAAAACATTAAGCACATAACATATTTTGACGAAATGAATGAAAACATAACTGGAATATCTATGCGAAAACAGTACAGAGAATGAGTTGCTAAATAATAATTCTACACATGTATGTATAAAACTTAACCAAAAGCATCCAGAATACCATACATAGTTTAACACACAAAAATCTACATCACTCTCACTGACATCCGCCACAATTCATTTCAAAAGGGTTAACAGGTTAGCAGCACTCCATCATTTCGTGACCACACAAACAACAACAACATACTTTCTCATATATACAAGTTGAGGTCTTTTGTTGTATAGAGATGATGCTCACAAAATTTAAGATAGCCGAGACACTTTACGTACAATCATATAATGATATCATAATTAATTATATACGTATATACGGTATACGCAGTATGATTGAAACGCCTCTGCACAGAGAGTGACGAGAATTTTTGAGGTATTACAAAATACCCTGACGATTATAAATTACATAAACAATTGGAATTTTTGGATTTGGATTTTCAATATTATATTTTAGATAGTGTATATTAAACATCTAAAACTACTTTTAAGTATAGCATTTATTTTGAGACATTTTGAGACAGGTTGAATTGATATGCAAGGACAACATTTCAATCATATCACGTACTAGACAACTTAAATTGAAATACATTTTATAAATAAAACCTTTGTTCAGTATTTCTAAACAGCGCACAGCAGGTATTATCCGTTGGGTTTTTTAAAGTAACACAATCATATCTAAGATTTACAAATATATGAATATATATATACGCAATCCTTGACACACGCGCACCCTTCATTTCAATATACTATATATACAATATATATTGTATAAAGGAGTTTATGTCTGCACGCAGAGGCTCACATCGCCAGCACACGCACGCAACCTCAAGAAACCATTGTTCTCCAGGTGAATGCACAAGCTGTATTCTCTATTTTTATATCGTATTTACGTCGCACGACTATTATTTCATCTATACGCATATAATTTACATGTATACGATAATAAAAATATATTATATTAACCGTCAACCGGATATCTATCACTTCATATAAGTACTTATGCATACAATATAATAAAAAATGTTGGCGTGCGCAGCGATGGAACACCTTAAAAGCGACGAGCGCGTCTCAAAGAATGTGACGAACAGTGAATAACAAGTGTGTCCCAAAAACCGATGTTGCTCCCGCATCTTATCGAAAGGAACGAATCACGAATGAATCACGTTTTAAGCATTTTTTTCAAACACGTAAGCGATATTTTGTGAGTGCTCGCTCAAGCAAATCTTTACTATATATAATATGTCCATTAAGACAAGAGTCAAGAGATTAAGATGTTACATTCTGCGATCTGTGTGTTTTTATATGTGTTAATTTTTGTTATAGTGTTTACAAAGGAGCGTGCACGCTTAAGCGGAAAAAACTTGCGGTAAAGAGAAATTATGCAAATCTCTCGAGGAGTTTATAATATGTGTCATGTACTCATAATTTTTATGTGGTAAAATGCGAAGCTGTGCGATGATTGATGCACACGCAAATGAGTGATTGATAATGTGACTAATGTGTTTGTGTGGACTGCATCTCGGTATAACAAAAAGGTGTTGGCTTACCAATACAATGCTAATAATTGTGTTAGGACTTCTATTGACTTACCTGCAAAATAATAAAAAAAACATGTTAAATTATATGGAAAAACATTATATCTCTATAGAACTTTTCCAATTACAATAAATTCAATTTAATAGAAAATCAAATACATAAATGATTTTAAATAAAATACCGAATGATTGATTAAATTTAAAATAACAGAAATGTATATTTATTATTCATGGGATTTTTTTCCAGGTCAAAGATGCGATACAGATATTTTTTCCTTATATTTATGCGAACTTTGTATTATACATCGATATCATGAATACTGTATGTATAATTTTGTAAGTACTCTTTTATATGTATATTGTATAGCATTGTTTATACACGCAAATTGGTATGGTTTGATTCAAACGTATATTATATAAGATATTGGCTGATGCGCGCCAGTGTCAGTGCTAAATCTTTTGTTTATTTTTATATACATACAAAGTTTTCTGTGCGCGACGTTTTCAGAATTCGCAAATATTTGTTTATTTATAGCGACATAGAAAGATCGGCATGGTGGTGCGCAGGTGTGATATTTAACGTATGCTCATGCTCACTCACATATACGTTCATAGAACAAGTATGGCAACTCGTTTTCAATGTTTATGTATAAATATACTGCGCTAAAAACTGAGAGAATAAAAACAAATCCTAGAAGCTTCACGGGGAAATATATACGAGAAATGCATTTCTGTACATATTCGAAATTATTCTTGTATACAACGTATAGAAATATATGTACATAATATGTATTACAATGACATGTATTATAAAAATAGCAAAGTTTTGTCGTCTTGGGTTTCAGTGCTCTTACTAGACATGGATCCACTTTGATGCTCGGGCGAACAACAAACAAAAATATTATCCACTCGCGCGAAGACATTGAGGACACAATGCTAATATATACACATATAAAAGGGTACCCACACAAATACACACACTGACACTCAGAGAGACTCAGACACATAAAACAAACACATATAATATTATAAATAGTTTGTAGTTTGTTTTATCGAAATATCTCGTAGAATAGTGCATTAACTGCACACAGACACCGAGCTCAAATATATATAAGGTAAACAGAAAAATAGAATGGATGTGTTATGTTTGTAGAGTCTTTTAGAGCTCCACACATACTTGCATCCCTTTTTTCTTGGCATATAGATTTAGGGTTTTTTAATAGGTTTATTAGTTTTTGAGAATCATATAATATATGCGTTCCTTCAAGAAAAGTTTAAATTTGTGTGTGTTGTTATGTTTGTGTGTATACATACATACATTTTGCATCTCATTTTAAATAAAACATATTTAAAAAAAATATTTTAAATAATTATTATAATATACAGTGGGCCACAAATGTAATGGAACATGACTTTCTTCTATTTTACTCCAGGTTGCTAGGTAATAAATTATTATTATTATTATTATTATTATTATACACACATTTTTTACATAATAAAAAAAACACAAAAAGTTTTGGTCAAACATATATAATTTATATTAGCACGAAAAACAGCTGCTAGTCACCACCATGATTTTATTCACATTTCCCATTCTTCAAATAATGCCGTCTTCAATGATATCTGGTTTCTAATAACACTTTTCCTTATCCGACGATTGAGGTATACATAAATGCTCGATGAAGTTCAAGTCTAGAGTGACAGAGATGGGGTTTTAACCTTCCGTTGACACACTGGGTAATTTTGACCCGGACGAATTTTTCGGCGTCAAATATCCCTACCCTAGAAATTTGATCGGGGACTGAAAGCGCCTTCTATCGACAGTTCGAACCTTCATGTACACGTTGGCACAAAGCTGCATTTGTCGTCTCTTAAAAACAGACGCTGGGTCATTTTGACCCATACTGTGGGTTATATCTCTTGTGAGTAATTTAAATAATTTTTATAATTTTTATTACACTGCTCACTTTTCCTAAATTGACAAAAAAATTTTAAGCAATTACATTTTATATTTTTTGAATTTCAATTATGCAGATATATTAAAGAGTTTTTAAAGTGTATGCATGATTTTTCCATTGCAATCGATTTAACGGTTTTTTTTTTAAAGTAGGTGAATGAAATTCCGTTCGGGTCAAATTGACCCATTTTACAGCAGAAATATACGCACTTGATGAGGTGCAGATTTTTGTAGTTGAAGGTTTTTTTTCGATGAAGCTACATGCAAAGAAAATTGCCGATAAATCAGCTACAAAAACGGATACAGGTTTCTGCAACATAAATGTCTCTTCGTAAGTATTTTCGACGAAAACTGCGCATCCGGTGTTTCCATCGAATTTGGAACCGTCTGTTGGAAATTATGATTTAAATGAAAAAAGTACGATAGACTCTTTCTTAAATGTGTTAATTGAATAATGTTTATTTATATATATAGAAAAAAGATATAAAAAAAATACAAAAAAACGTAATTTGAAATATTGTCCTAGGAACTAAAGTGAATTGTATTTTAAGCAAGGTTCTCACGTTTCATCGGTGTAGCATTGGCTTGTTTGAGCTGCAGGCAGATGTCAATGGAATTGGTTCACTCGTTCTGCTTTCGTAACCACGACCACTTCTGCGGCCAGGAGAGATTAGAGGGCATTATTTAAGTGAGAGAAAATAGATAGTTCATCATCATTCATAGGTTTATGATTGCTTGAGCAATGAGGACGGTCGGTTCGGCTGTGTCGACAAAATCAGGAGAAATTTGGAGTAAGAACAATGCTAATCACCAACTACGTCAAATTTGTTACGAGTTACTAGATGTAGATCGTTTCATAATCGAATAAACTCCAGAACTACCATGAGATTTTATTACTCGCAGAATGGTCCGATTTTTTATTATTTTGCACAAACTTATTTTTTAAAAACGACTTATATTCGCTGCAACGCACACTTCAAATTCTTACACAAGAAAAAATAATTTAAAAACAATGGCTTTTCGTCAATTGAAGCTTTTGTCAATTTGGATAGTCTGTAGACTAGGTTTCTTCAGTTGGATTTGTGTCAACGGCTCGATATTTTCTTTTCAACAAAATTCGTATTCAGCTTATGCACTTAAAAAAAAATCGAAGAAACAGAAATAATTGAGACAGTCAAAATAGTGACATCAGATCAATTTGCATTAATATCAACGCACTACTTTTATACTTTACATGTTTTTTATTCTACCGTTACAAAAAAAAAAAAAATATAAAATTACCATTTGAATTTTGTCAAATGAATTTCTCACAATAAAAAACAAAATCGTAAAAAGAGGAACAATCTCTTTGACTAATCAGAATCGACAACGTACAAACACATTACCGCACGCGAAATTTTAATCTTACAATAGACAACTCGAGGTTATACACATAAATTATGCTGCACATGTTTTCCGCAATCTTGACATTCATTACAGATGTGCGACGCCGTGCAGTGCCTGAGCTTGACTTGACTATTGTTCGAGTCGTCCGCCCGCGCCAAGACCTTGATGCGCACGCTAGCTCTTTTCGTGACTTATCTATGGTTTTAGTTGTGCTCATCAATTGTACTTTATGGATGGCTTTTTTGTGAGAGTTGCATTTATATATTTATATATTATATAGTTTGCATGTATCTGTGTGTGTGTGTGTGCATGTATAACTGTGTGAGGTTGCACCTATATATAAACGAAACGGCACACTGCACTCGATTGTGAAGATGACGACACGATCGATGGATAAGTGCACGTGGTTGATCTGAATAATATTCTCAAGCTTGTTTTGGCGCAGAGAATCTTATCGATTCCCTGCGTAGGATTAAATATATTGCACAAGGGCGGTGTTGAAGTGATCCATAAACTTCCTTTAAATTAAGCTGAAATGTATTTCAGAAGTAAACGATCAAATAATGGATAATTCACAGTGTATCATCAAACAAACATAATAAAAACACTTAGGTCCCCGGTCGGCGGTCACTTTTAGTTGAATTGCATTTCAAACATAAATGATCTGAGATGTGCATGGCATATACAAAATTATTGATTTCACGCAAATATGAAATTTTCCAATTTACTGTTAATTTGTGGAAGGTTTCGAATGGTATTTTACGCATGATAATTGTCATGTTACGACAGGAAATTTAGTGCAATTTAGATATCTCTGGGTTTTGTTTGAAATAACTATTACGATTGTAGACATACATTCGGACATATATACACATACAGTTATACACGAACAAACTGTATACAATTGTACATGTACACATTGAGTTTGCACAAACAATGTTTGATTGATTTAATGTGCGGTCACCGATTCACCATTTTGGCATACAATATGTACAGTTGAGTTATTAGCTCTGCTAGAGAATATATATATATATAAATTACATACTTGAAATTGAAGTGGACTTTTGGGGCACGTAATGATTTTAAAAATAAATACTCAAGATAGAAAAATAAATCAAATTGCAATATCATCTATATTACGTATACATTTTAATATTGTATATTATATAAAGGTTACGTATGTACATACAACTGTGTACATACTATCGAGCAGAATTCCATTCACAAAATCATATAAATCAAGTATTTGAACGCAATCGGAATTCTCTATGGTCTGACTATCTATATTTTGTATTAATTAAAATATCGCGATTTGTAATGAATTGGTATGCAATTAAACGAATACCGGCATACATACAACATAGTTTGACATACACATATATGCTGTGCATGTATGTTTATTTTTGTTGAATCCTGCTTTCACGTGTAATAAACAGAGAATCAATGCGTATTTTATGAGGACTCAATCATTGAATTATTAAAATTGTTTGGAAATCGTTTGAATTGTTTAGTTTTTCGATTACAGGTTTTATTGATTAGGGTAGTTAGTTAGCATTGTAATACTATTTCTGTTTTGAATAATACAATAACATGAAAAACACGGTCGTCATTATTAAAACGATGCAACAGATAAATGCATTTGCATGCATGAATCCCAACGATTTCAAAAAGAGTTGTCAGATATATATTATGAAGGATTTCGACATATTAAAATAAAAATCAGGTTGTCTTCCAGTTCCACTCAGAGCACAACTTTTAGAGAATTAAACATAACTTTTGTTTTCTTTCAAAAAATAGTTTGTATGGGATTATTTTGAAAAGCAAAATTATACTTACGGGTGGGTGGTAGGTCCCAAAAGTTGAATAATTGTTTTTTTTTCGACGTTTGTCGCATCCGCATTGCTCTTGATTTGAATTTAAATGTTCTAGAAAGTTGAAATATAATTTAAATAAAAAAAGTAATATTTAAAATTTTAAAAGTCAAGGTTTTAAAAAAAATGTTTTTTTAAGAATTTTTCTTTTTATTACAATTATTTTTCAAAATTGATTTTCAGATTTTTCATTTGCAATGCGGAGACGACAACCGTAAAAAAAAAATAAAGTTGTCGCTTCCGCATTGCAAATGAAAAATCTAAATTTTCGAAAAAAAAAAACAGAAGAAAATGCCAATATTTTAGAATATATATATTTGTTAACATTTAACATTATTTTCCTTAATAAAATCAGTTTTTAAAATTATGTAGTAAAAAATAAAAAAAAATCTAAAAAACATTACTTTTTTTCAGTAAACCATAATTTTTAAAATTTCAAAAAATACTTTTTTTATTAAAATTAAAATTCCTACAACTTTCTAGAACATTAAAAAAAAAAAAAAAATTGAAAGAAGATAAAGAATAAATAAAATGTAGAAATGTTTAAATTAAATATATATACGAGGTCGGTCCAGCCTAAACATCAAGTAGTTTAACATGCTACAAATTATTATTAAACACTGCTTTAAAATGGACAAATTTCATTGGATAATTTCAATTTCTTTTCAATTTCTTTAGGGCATTTAAGAAAGGTAAGAGCTCTTGACAAATGAAAAAAACAAATAAGTTACATGGCGAAGAAAATAAGGGCTTTGTGAACTTTTTTTGCATTTTGTAATAATTTTTTGTTTTTCGGCAAGTTGACCTCCTTATAATTTTTTTTAGTGATTTTAATAGCCGCATGGTCATAACCGTTTAGCTGAATGCCGTTTAGCCGAATGGCCGTTTAGTCGAATGAGCCATTTGGTCGAATGGTCATTTATGTACATGTTCAAAATATGCTAAATATGCTTAAACAGTTTTACGAAAGAGTACAAAGCTGTGTTTGCTAGTGAATTTCTCTCACGTGGAGGAGTGAATTTTTGTCACCACCGATTTGTATGGAAAATATTTCAATGTCAAAAATATGAATTTTCTTCACCAAAAAAGTGAATTCTTGTCACCAAATTATTTCGTGACAAGAAATCACTGCAGATGTGTGAAATGTCACAATGATAAAAATTCATACCGCCGTGATTTGCAATAACGTCTCTTGAATTAACGCTACACAACAAAAATAACACACTAGACTCAAAACCGTATTTTTGATGGCCATTCGGCTAAATTGCCCATTCGGCCAAAAAATAAATGTGAAATACTACTAAAATTAATTTAGTAATTATTTAATTAATTAATTAATTAAAATTTTATTTTTAAATTAATTATTATTTTTTTTACAGTAAAATAAACAATTGTTGAAAATGAAATATAAAAAAGATTAAATATAAATTTTAATCACGACAACATACAAATATACAAAACTAAGAGCAAAAATTAAAAAAGTATAAAAAACAATAAATTAAAAAAGAAATAAACATGATTTTAACATATGCAAACATTATACAAAGCTAAATAATTAATAATAAAATAAAGTGTTTAACAATAAATTACAGACAATATAGAAAATAATCAAAGATTACAATTCAAAATTAATAAAAAATATTGTACTACTAATATTGTTACTACTTGATTTTGCAAAAAATACTGACAGAACATTTTTGTAATAATAAATATTAATAATGTTAAAGATAACTAAATCAAATAACTACGATATACAATAATTAAAATATTCTTTTATACAACAAACTCTTTTATTGCTGCCCTTTTTCCGTATACCTACGCACTTGAAATGCAGTTAGGCATTATTAATTGTTGCTTCACGCTCATTTAGCTAAGATGTAATATTATTAAATGTATACCTGTGCGCTGAACTGATGCATTGCATGATTGCACTTGCGAGACCTCCGTTTGGAAGCCATACGGCACGCACAACAGGTATTGCAACTATAACGCACATAAAAAACTCATAATGTTGGGTGCGTTCGATTATAAATACCAATTCGACTGACTTGAATATACTTACGCAACTCACGCATTTTAATATTCGTTAGAGAAAAAGATAATTGTTGTCAATTATTGCAGTATGCACTTAATCACCGGTTTGCGTGCAATGGACAAACCGTGCGGTATGCGTGGTCGAAAAATTTCATATTACATAAAATTATGATGTAAGAATAATTTATAGACTTTGTTGAATCTATAAAATAACAAAAATTAAAGGCAAGTATGTAATACACCTAATTTCAAATTATTATTGCATCATTCGTCATTCATAAAATGTACTTGTACAGCAAATTTATTATTATTCTAAATATAGAAAGCTACATTTTTATATAGAAATTCGAGGCTCATTGGTTCGACAAACTTTCGAAGTTTTTTTTTAAAAATCTATTTTTTACCTCTAACAAACCACCAACCGTTTTGTGCAGAGTATATGTATATAGTCAAATTGCGCGCAGTTAATATAGGTTTATAGTAAGTGCATGCATACAAAAAAAAACCAACGTGGTCTTGCACTGAAAACTAAACTCTAATTACCAAGTCAACATATAAAACATAATTACGGCAAACAAGCGGACAACTCGCGCAGAACTCTGAGCATATATAATGTGCACCAAGAAGTAAAATCTTATATATGTATATATGTTATACGTTTATAGCATTATTTGTTCAAAATGGTGCATTAGGCACATGCATACTATATAAAATACTAGCAAATCCGTATATGCACACCGTAGAAAGGTAACTTCTTAATTTCTTCTAATTACTATAAATTTTCTCCGTTTCATGTAGACGTTTTTTTTTCTTTGCTCTGTGACTTTTCTTCGCTGTCGTATAATTACACACTCCCTCGCAAAGGGAATCATTATTTGTGTTATGAATGCGACGAAAACATAGAATTTGTCTGGCTTGTGAGTGTTTATGTATCTATAATATATATACATTAACATACAAATTATAATTCCGCGTGCGCACATAGTTATTAAATTATGCATTGCTGAATGAACGCTAATATTATGTAATGCACTTTGCTTTTTTCTATATACTTACAAGTATGAGTATTGAGTATGCAT
>JANSTU010046744.1:0-10415 GCA_027564075.1 Bolitophila hybrida | reverse complement strand
AGAAGCGTCCAGAATTGGCCAATAGGAAGGGTGTAGTGTTCCACCAGGACAACGCAAGGCCACACACATATTTGGTGGTCAGAAGCTACGGGAGCTCGGATGGGTGGTTTTATCGCATTCACCATATAGCCCGGACATAGCGCCAAGTGATAACCACCTGTTCCTGTCTCAAAAGAGGCATGTGAAAAGTGGCTGTCCGAGTTCTTCGCAAATAAGGAGGGGGGTTCTACAAAAAGGGGTATTATGAAGTTCCGTCTAGATGGAAACAGATTATCGAACAAAACGGCGCATATTTGAACTAAATCCGATCACCCTTCTTATATAGCATTGAATAAAGAGCAAAAAAGCGGAAGGGAGATATTTGACATTTGGATAGAGAATTTAAACCATTGTTGGGAAGAGAGTGGTTCAATCAAATATACAGACTATGGCGCGATAATTTGTGCACAAATAAAAAAAATAACAATATTGAAATAAATAAAAATGTACCTGAAAGAGTACCAAATGCGTTTTAAAAATATATTCTCCCTAAATTTTTCAGAAGCGATTAAAGATTTCGTGGTAAATATCGTTCTGGAATCAAATGCGTTCACAATTTTTGGCAAAGGCTTTTACTGTTCCACATTTGGTTTAAGACTATCTATTGAGAAATAAATTGATAATAGGAATACAGTGAGACACTCTAATTCTGCATTCCCCATTGTAATCGTTCCAAAATCGGATTGAAATATTACAATATGTGGCGACTTTTCAAAATTCTTTTTTTTGTTTTTATGATTTGAAATATGCATATTTACAGCTAAATGTATTGGAAACATCAATTTCACTTTTAACAATCAATACACGTAAAGGTCTATTTGAGTATACTAGATTATGTTTTGGTTTAATATCAGAACCACCAATATTTCAAAGTGTAGTCGATGAAGTGTTAATAGTTATCGAGAAGGTTTAGTCTTATCTAGATGATATTATTATAGGTGGCAAAGATATGGAAGAATGAGGAGAAAATCTCGTTTTAGTATTTGAGAGATTGAACGAGTACAATATAAAAACAAATATAGAAAAATGCAAGTTTTTTGCGAACAAGGTGGAATATTTGGGTCACGAAATTACGCAATCACTTAAAAAACCATTTACTACCCCAAATCGACGCAAACGAGCCAGGCTCTCTCCGAATTTATGACTTTCAAAAATAAGTCTTTCGAATAAATGTATGTCTCTTGAGAACGTTAATTCCGAAGAACAATTAACAAGGAAGATAAACCGGCCACTTCCAATCATTATTCCCCAGGAAAACTCTCTTGACTTAATGAGGTCCTGGAATACTGCAAAACGCAAGACCTTTTCATCCGTAACACGTCAATTGGTTTCATCTAAAAAAAGGTCCTACGCAATGCCGCAACTGCCAGATGTGGGGACATGGGTCATCACATTGCCACCTCCCAGCTCGCTGTGTTTACGTCAACGCTTGGTGCAACTTTTGGACTCAAGCATCCGGCTGATTTCATAGACTGCACTGGACGCTCTTAATACTTTGAAATCAGAAATCGAGTTAACCACAAGGCTTTCCAAGCGCAACGCCCAGAACGTCCACAATGGCAGAAATGCAACTCCTCCCCAAAACAGTTATGCCTCGGCAGCTAAACATGGAAAACAAGCCAACAAAACCTCTCCACTTACTAACGATTCAGGGAACAACGATCAAATGCCCTCGGGAGCCGAAATTCTAGCTATTTTTCAATCTACCAAGAACTGCAAAACTCGAACCGAATAAATAAAGATACTCCAATGGAATGCAAACAGCACCCAAAATAAATTATTGGAACTCCTCGAGGTCCTTAAAAGAACCAAAGACGATGTGGTTATACTATGTGAAACACTTCTTAACTACGATGAAAAATTGAATATACCTGGCTTTAAGACGTACAGATGAGACCGGAATTCACGTGGAGGTAGAGTCACAAAGAATTGCCTCAATATGTTACTCACGATATGGAGTATGTAAATATAATTATGGAGAAACCACAAAGAAGCATCCGTATCTCCTCAGACGATCTTCGGATATGAGGCCGTGGTGATTTCTTCGTGTTTGGGGATCTCAACGCTCGTCACCAATCCTGGAACTGTGTCGGCCAAAAAAGCACAGCATCAGGCAAAGCCTTGTTTGAACTCACATAAACAGGTAACTTTTTTGTCGCTCGATATCACAATTACAAACTCCACACTACAACTAGAGTTGCCAACCGTTCTCAATGAACTTAGTTCGGATCACAATCCAGTTATTGTCGAAATAATTACGGACAAACGAATATATGCAACCTGACTACAAAAAAGCCGACTAGAGAAGATTTAGTGCTGACATTGACAAGTTATTAGAACTAAGCACAGCAAACAGAAGACCACAACGAATTTCACACAAAAAAAGCACAAGTAAACTTCCTGAACCGCAAAATACTATTGCTGCATTCGAGAAAGGTGACCAGCAAGCGGAATATCTCGGCTATATTATTTGTTTTCTACATGCTTGAGCATCTGGAAACATGCTAAAGTCGTCGCGATCCTAAAAAATAATAAAAACCGAGTCGACCCAGCTAGCTACCGTCCAATAAGCCTTCTGAATGTAATCGTAAAATAATTCGAAATAGTTATTGAGGCTCGGCTAAAGGAAAACATAATAACTCACAAAGTCCTACCTCCTCAACAGTTTGGTTTCCGCATACAACATTCAATATGTCATCAAGTTCTAAGGATCACCAATAATATCCAAGCAACTTCTCGACAAAATGACTGTCGCAGGTACACCTGTGTACATAACCAAAATCATCGACTCTTTCTTCACCAATACATTCGCGGTATCTACCTCTGGTACAATATCAGACTCTCACCCGATTCCAGCCGGTGTTCCACAAGGATCCGTTCTGAACCCAATGTTATACAACATATTTACCGCTGATATATCCACAACAAAACATTGCCAGATTGCGACATATGCAGACGAGACAGCGATATATTGCTCGAATTTGTATTCTAACGCTGTGGAAAGGCGACTTGACAAAGCCCTAGCACATAGCAGAAAGATACTTTGAAAAATGGAAGATCAAAATAAATATCGCAAAAAAGCAAGCCATTTTCTTTCCTTTCCGAAGACGTGCTAAGAATCGTCTAACGTTTGCTCTAAGCCACAGCGGTGCCTCAATCGAATGGAGAAAGTCTGTGACATACCTGGGCATAGAACTAGATGAGAACCTGACGTTCAGACAGCACTCAACAAGGAGCATCGAAATAGACATCACCGACGATTGCAAATCGCACAAAACCGTGCACTGAAAAGAGCCCTTGGTGTTGCCCCATGGTATATTACAAATGAATTAAATACATGACACCACTATAATATAATAATCTCACGCTTCAGAGAGAGAGAACGGAAAACTCGGATTACCAACTAATCCGTGACCAATTAAAATAGGGCCCATCTTTTTTTAAACCTTGTATTGTCTTATTTTTCATCTTCTTGTTCAATTTACTAAAAATGTTTTTTTTTTAACAGAGGCATTTTCCCTTAAACTGCAACCAATATAAAGCAAAATGTCAAAATGTGAGCATGCTCACGAACAAAAAATCCAGTGAGCTATTTGAGCATTTTTGGACACAATTTGAGAAAACCAAAATCGTTTACCTTGCTCACAAACTCACGTGAGATAACCCTGAAAGTGGGTACAGGTATGTAACAATATACGATCGAACTATAATAAAAAAATGCTATTCAAAATTAAAATTTCTAAATGCTTGTCTGATTTCTACCGAAATCTCTGTCTGAATCCAGATATGTGAGGTCAACTTCTAAAAATTTGTGATCTATTGATCGAATAAGTCATTTCAGAATGAGGTACTGTTATAAGCAAAGAAATTGAACTTTTTTTATTTTGCATGAGACAGGAGTCCGAACAGATAACCAAGTTGTCTGTAGTGTCTTTATTGACTGACATCTTGTGGCAGTGTGGTTTGACCTACACAAAGCTTACAAATGTATATGGCCACATCTAATCCTAAAAAATACTTGTAACTTTAATCTCAAAGGAAACATGATGCTCTTCATTAAAAATCGAAAATTTGATGTCCGGATAGTAACCCCATTTCTAATTGGAATCCATGACATTGTATCCCAAATCTACTCCCCAGTCCAGAACATGGTATACGCTGTTGTTCTTGTCCTTCTGGTACAACATAAAACCAAACATTATCAATTTATCATTAATTTCGTTGGTAAACGTTCGTCCATTCTATTCGTGAATATTAAATAATTCAATTTCACATTTAATTTTGTATTCAACTCAAATCTCTTTACGTTTGAAATGTTTAATAAACATGTATAATTAATAATGATGAACTCACTGTTATACGGTGGCATCTTCCACAATGATGTCACTTCATCCGGATACATAACGGGACCACTGAACTGTTTCATCCATTCGGCGTCCGGATACCATTTGGCTGCACCGCGACGACTCTGACTGTAATACAAATAAATAACATGTACAATTTTGTGTGAGGTTAGATACGATTATGTAATTTCTGTTGGAATATTATTGTATTTGAGGTACAAAAAAAAAACTATGAATTTGTTGTGGTATTTGTAAAGAATTGTTTTATAGTGATAGTTTTTCTTTTTTTTAGTACACATATATAAAATGAATATGATTTTATATTTATGTACGAACCTATTATTGTACAAAGCACCGACATTCTGCAGTAGTGCCTTTGATAGTATGGACTTGCGTACGATATGCGTTAACGTCATTGTAGTGTTACACTGGAATTAATGTGGCACCAGAATACAATAATAATTTAATCAGAGTTTCTCGATAGAATTCGCGGCTATCAGGAACTTTTATTCCTAATATACGAAATATTCGTATGCGCTGCAATAATTTACAAATTGAAACAAGATCGAGAGAGAGAGTGAGCTGCACCACTTGACAGATGACAATTGACATCTGACAGTTCAAAAATGTATGCAAAAATATCATCTAGCAATACTGTATGCACAGGGATTTTTTAACGAAACAGTTGGCAGCGCTGTTTCACTTCGGCATTGTTCGGAGCAACGCGCAAAACGCACCGTCGCACCGCATTGGTTTCTCTGCAATAGATCATAATATATAGTCCAAAGTGCTGTCTCTCTGCATTCGTGAACATTTTTCTTACGTCTGTCACGCCATTTTGTCGTCCATTTTTAAGTTACAATCGACGCCATGTTTGACGGCGGACATATTTTATAAACATTTTCGCGTTTATTTTGAACTATACGGCATCAAAAATATTACCAATCGATTAAGAAATGTGAGCGTCACCGATTTTTCTAATAAAACCGATATTGTGATTGTAAACAGAGCTATTGCAATCGTTTGTTTGGTGTATGTTATTTGGCATTTTGTCATCGTCTATAATATTTAATAGATATTCGCACTTGGTTACTATGTGTGCGCAAGAACCATCCGGCCTACTGTCAGTAGTAATCGCAGCGCGAAGATTCAAGTGAATGTGTGCATACGAATGAAAACAATAACACACATACATAAACAAATATATATATATTCCGATCAGTTTTAATAGATCTGTGTTGATATAGTGTCTATTAATTTTGTGATTCAGTGTTATTCCATAGACATCCCGGCTTACGGTAAATACGTAGTTGCAGTTAATTTCACATATGCGAAACGCGTATGTCAATATAAACACAGATACGAATAGCTGTGTGAACCGATAATAATACAAAAAAATATGCGCGCTGCGGCTACCTGCCGCGAGTGTTTACACTGTTTGTATAATATTAACTGTGTGCATATGTATGCGTTAACCTGTGACTGACACTGTGTGTTTATGTGTGCCTGGAAACCAGACGAAAACTACCAATATACTTAGAGACATCATTTTTGGCGGGAGATTCATATGTTTAGAGAAAACAATATTGTTGTGTTACGCGTCGAATTACTGGCAGAGTTTTTCCATTCAATACGTGGAAAATTTGAAATCAGCAATTTTTCAAGATGGTAAATTCAATAGACTTATGTTTATTATGTAGAATTTTTATTGCTTACTATTTTTTATTTAAAATTGCCTGGTTTTAATGCTATGATTTGATTCTGTTTTCTTTTGAAGTAGTGTGAAGTTTTTTTTTTTTATATATGTTTTTAATATTAGAAATAAGAACGGAAAAAACAGCTGATAACCGAAATGCAGTTGAAAATGCACTTTTTTTCACTTGACATTTTTTATGAATTTTTGGTATAGATCTCCCTTAAAATAGATAGCCTCAATTCCAAAAAATACAGGGTTATAAAAATGCTACAAAATGAGCAGGAATAAAATGTGAACTTTTGTTGTTTATTGACCATCCCCCCTTTTACCATTTTTATAACCACTTTTTTGGGAGATAGAGGTAAAATGTAATGATGCACTTATTTAAAAATAAAAATCATATATTTGATTTTATATTTTATTTTTGTTTAATTAATGCTTTAAATAAAAAAAAAAACATATAAATGTAAAAATCCCTCAAAAGGGTGATAGGGAATTTAATGTTAATCGAGAAAATGTGATACCATAAAGGCAAGACAACGTCAGCGAAATTTTGAAAAACCCTAAAAATACAAAAAAAAAAAATTGTTTAAAAAAAAAATCGGTAAACGTAATTTTTAGAGGTGGTTTTTATCTATCACTCTTCCAATAATTTCATACTAATCGCCCCTCCCTCCGTTTTCTTATTACTTATGAAACTAGAATCCCATTTTTTGGCTCTGCCCATCTTTTAAATTGTCACCACGTTTTAAGTAAAACTTCCAAAGAGCCCAAAATGTTACAGATCTTTATGCCAAATAATTTTTGACCATCACCCCCATCCTAACTAAATATGAAAAAACCTAGTTTTCCACCCCTAACTCCCTTAAGGGTTTAAAATAAAAAAAACTTTATGTATTTATTTGATACAAATAACCACGTTCTATTACTTTTCAAATTACCCCAAAAAACGAAAATAAAACTTTTGACCTATCACCTTTTTTAGTAGGGGCATTTCCTCGAACTCCCATAGTGGTTTTTTGAGTAAAAAAGAACTAGCGCTTTAGCATAGGTGTATACATTAGACATAAAAGTCTCTTTGATATTCTTGTATTTTATTATATTTGTTTGGGGTCAAAAAGTCCTAAAGCCCTTTTAAGAAGCTATGAAAATGTTATTTGAAATAATAATAAAAAAAACGGCCTAAATGTTGTGTAGACTGAAGCTCAAAAAATAGTTTTCCCTATTTACCTTACAGATGCCCTTCCCCCCGGGCCCAATACCCAACTTGGGGTATAAATCGATAATCAAATAAAAAAAAAACCCTGATGTACCCCTACTACCCCAAAACAGTTTTTTTTGATGATATAAATAATAATATAATAAATAATAAATCCCATTTACCAAAACCCCCATAACTTAAAATGATTTATATCCTTTTGTTTTAAATATTAAACCTATTTAGCCTCTCTACCTACCAACCCTTGCGTAGGGGTGCTATCGTCATAATTTTTGTTGGCTTAGTTCTCTAGGTCTTTGATTAGTCAAATTTTCGTTCAGCCGAATAGCCGTTTGGCCGAATCAGCCGTTTAGCAGAATTTCGTTTAACCCTCTTACCCGAGAGGTTTATTTCCCCCAAATATTTTTTTGTGTTTTGTTGTCAAAATAAAAAAGGGTTAAACTTTAGAAAACCTGTAAAGCCCGCAGATTCGGTCAAACAGATTATTCGGCCTAATGAACCATTCGGCCAAACTTCCATTCGGCTTAACTGACCATTGGACTAAATGACATTCGGTCAAACTCACTCACTCGGCTAAATAATCCATTCGGACAAACGGCTTATTCGACCAAATAGCATTCGGCCAAACGGGTTATTTTTCAAATGTTCGGCCAAACTTTTTTTTATTATTATTAATGTCATAACCTCATAATTGTTCTGGGTCTTCGCACCGTATCGCATTCCTTAAGTTGTATGAGGTCAGTGGTGTGAATTAAATGTGCAGTATGTGCTTATTTTAAAGACATTAATGATTCATTTTTAATAAATTTAAATGTGGTGTTAGGAGTCGGAGAAAAGCTCCATAAAATCTCTGCCCTCTCTACACATTTTTTTTTTTGATTTTCTACTATTATAGTTAATTTTTATAATAAAAAAAATATATTTCATTTTATAACACTTACAAAACTCTAATCAACTGTTTTTTTATAACACCAAAAATTTTCAGATGTCCCATCAGGATATAATGTGCGAGGTTGAAATATCTGATTCTAGTATCGTTGAGGTGGTCGACTCGGATCACTTTAATGATATTGGCGGTGTTTCGTACGATCACTATGAGGTCGGCGTCGGCGATGATCAATACGAGGAAGTCACCTGCGAAACTGAGGACTCACAGGGACTATTGTTGCGTGGCATGGACGATGGTAAATATTATTTCTATATCAAAAGAACACAATTTCCTATACTAAATGCTTGGTTTTTTTTTAGAATTCTTTGTGCCCGATGAAATTATTCTACAATCCGAAGTCGAAATGCAGGGTCACGAAGAAATCCTGGACACATCTGGTGATCCGTTGAGTGTTTTCGGTGACGTTAGTTCGCTGGGCAATGAAATATTTATTGAATCCTCACCGGGACCATCTAGGTATTTTTTTTTGTTCAAATATATCGGAGGCATTACTTTCAAAAAATAATTTAAGCAATAACTAAGTCTAAGGCATGCTAAAACGTTTTTTTTATTGCAATAATTGGGCGATGGCAATGTGTGTTGTCTCTTTCGTGGTGTGAAAAAGAGCGACAGCTTAAAAGTAAAGCCCAGAAAAGAATTTCTTATATACCGTATCGCATTCATTATTTTGTGTTAGGTCAGTGATGTGAAAAAGAGAGATAGCCTTAAAGCAACTCCTAGAAAACCGCATTGTTTATCTTGCATTATTAGACGCACCGTTTCGCATTATTATTTTGTGTTAGGTCAGTGGTGTGAAAAAGAGAGACAGCTTAAAAGTAACTCCCAGAATATAATTCCTTATATGTGCAACTGCATTGTTTATCTTGCATTATTAGGCGCACCGTATCACATTTCTTTTTTTTATTTAAAAAAAAATACAGCTTAAAAGTTACTTTCATTACAAATAATTTTGTTTTTCAAATTATACAAAATATTTAATTTTTGATTGTAATGCCTGATAATAAACAAAAAATAGATTCACACATTATTTATTTATTTTATATTTATATAGAAAACGAAAGAATCTCCTCCATACAAAGCCACGTGTAATGGGTCGAGTACGAGCTGGAAATCCACAAGATATAATTAGTATGGAATCAATAGAGCAAACAATGGCAAAACCAAGACGATGGGAACAGAAACAGGTACAAATCAAAACAATGGAAGGTGAATTCAGCGTAACGATGTGGGCTTCCGGAGCATCCGACGAAGATGATGGCTCGAATCCAGAACCCGATCCCGATTATACGGAATATATGACGGGCAAGAAAATCACACCAGACGTACCCGGTCTTGATCTATCCGATCCAAAACAATTAGCCGATTTTGCGAGACCCGGTCACAAGATACGTCCTAAGAAACAGAGTAGCTCATCAATTTATGCTAATGGCAGTGGTAGCAGCAGTAACAGCAGTGGTAGTCTAAGCGGTCACAATGGCAGCGGAACGGGTATATGTAATGCAAATGGATCTTGTTCCATTGTCAATAATAGTACAACACCACAAATTGTTGGAGTGACAAGTTTGAGTACTGGTGGTGGTATTGGTAATCTTGGTTCGGCAAACATTAGCGTTGTTGGAATTGGAGCATCAAATGTGAGTGGTGGAGATTCACATGACCGAACAATAGGTAAATATATATTTATTTTTATTAGAATATTAATGTGTTGATGATGATTTTGGATGTTGGGGAATTGTGTTACACTGAATTTCTGTGATCTAGCATTTAGATCATGCTGAAATCAAGAGATAAATTATGCGGGAAATATTAGGGGAAGGGCAAACTCAATTTAACAAAACCTGCGAGATTTTAGTTTTTCTAACTGCATTCTTTTTATAACAATGGAAGAGGGACCTAAAATCCAGAGCAGAGCAGTTTTGCTTCTAGTCTTCAGGATGTTTTTTTTTTTTTTTTTTTTGAAAAACTTAGGTTTTTATGTATTTTTCTTCAAACTTTGTTGTTTTTACTGAGATACAAATTTAGATTTAAATGATCGAAAGTTCAAGTTTTTTTTACCGTTTTCTTAAAAAAAATGCGAAATTCAAACAAAAAAACGGTAAACAATTTTTTTTTTAACTTTAAATTATTCATTTTTTTTTTAATTAAAAATATGACTTATATATATAATAT
>JANSTU010046733.1:0-10415 GCA_027564075.1 Bolitophila hybrida | reverse complement strand
TACACAAAAATGGTTAGATATAAAAACATTTGTTTAACGGTTGTATTGCCAAAGGATTAAAATAAGTTTTAAACAAAATGTGGACCATAGTAATAAGTAGGTTTGTTTAAAAATGTATTTTTAGATTAAAACTTCCAAATTTATGAATGATGACAATCTCTTCAACTGAACAAAATAAATAAAAACATATATTGCCATAATTTTTAATAATCGATGTAAAGTAACATAGCATTGCTGTAAATGTATTAACTGTTTTAGTTTTTGATCTATTTCAATGCAATATACATACGTGAATTAAATTGGCACGTTATCCTCACATATGCAGTTTACTAAAATATTAGTCTGTACCCTTTGGGAATAATTTCAATTATTCCACCACTGATCGAGTATTATTATTAATAATTTCAATAACATAGCAAATGAGATTGAAATGCACAAATTGTATATTTACATGTTATTGTTGTTGCGGGGCAATAATTAATAATGCACTCATCTCATATGATCCTTTAATCCCTTGGTGGGACATAGGGTAAGTTTGCGATGCCGCACACCGGATATACATTGGCTTGAACACTTTCGTCTGCCGGGATCGAACCGGCAAGCTCCCATCAGCCAGAATAACTAAACAGGTACATAGTACCTCGGTACTGCCAAGTTTCAAGAGCTATATCAAGCCCTCACAGAGGGACGTGGTGTATAACTTATGGTAGCCACCCACTTACTAACTGGACAATTCTGTCACTTCTGCTTTAAAATTGCATTTGATAAAAATACCTCAAAACTATAGACGCATTTGACCTCTATCAGAATTTAAATAATTTGTTTGCATTGTAGGTATTATTGAATTAATTTATTTAAAACCATTAAAACCAAAATAAAGAAAATATTTCTTCATTTTAGAAACAATCAATACATATCATGGATAAAATTGTAACGCGGAATAATCAGACCAATCTCAAGTTATCCAATCAATTAAACATGAAAGACGGGAACGACAACAAACTAACTCCACTGCAAAGATTCTATGATTCTCAAAATGTATTTATTACAGGTGGAACAGGTAGTTTATATAATATCATTAATTAAATACCATACCATACTCTTTTTCAAAATATTTATTTAGGATTTATGGGTAAAATGCTAATTGATAAGCTTCTGCGCACATGTTCGGGAATCGAAAACATATACATGCTCGTACGTCCAAAAAAGGGTAAAGACATTCACACGCGACTCGATGAGATTTTCGACGATAAGGTATTCAGTAAACTGCGTGAGGAAGTACCCAAATTCCGACACAAAATCGTTGCTATCAACGGAGACTGTGCCATAGCTGGTCTAGGTATGAGTTTGACGGATCGCCTTACACTTACGACAAACGTAAATATAGTATTTCATGCTGCGGCTACCGTTCGTTTCGATGAGAAACTAAAGCTTGCCGTTAACATAAATGTACATGGAACCAAGGAGCTACTGGAGCTATGCACTCACATGAAAAAAATTAAGGTAAGTCATTGTAATACATTTTTTTGGATTAATCTTTTACATATGTATTATCTAATTAGGTTTTAATGCATGTATCAACTGCTTACTCAAATTGTCATTTACGATTTATCGAGGAAAAATTTTATAAATATCCATTCCATTTTGATGACTTAAACAGACTTATCGAAAAACTCGACGAAAAAACTTTGGATGAAGTTACACCTACGTAAATATTTTTTAATTTAAAAAAATCTGACAAATACATTAACTCTAAATTTGTAATTAATAGAATTCTTGGTAAGTGGCCAAACACATACGCGTTTACTAAAGCATTGGCTGAAGATGTGGTACGACAGAATGGAAAGGCGCTCCCCATTGGTATGTTTCGACCAGCAATAGTAACATCATCTGTTCGTGAACCAGTTGTCGGCTGGATCGATAATCTATATGGACCAACAGGTGTTGTGGCTGGAGTTGGAACCGGTATATTGCGAACTTTGCATTGTGACCGAGATATTGTCGCTAACATTGTGCCGGTTGATATGACAGTAAATGCCCTTATAGCTTCCGCATGGGATGTATCAACCAATCATATAATTTGGTGAGAGTACGCATTTAATAAACCTAATGAATGAATGAATTTTTATTTATATCGAATCTAGCTCTACCGATGATATTCCAGTTTACAATTACGTTTCGTCCATTGAGAAACCACTTACCTGGGGTCAGTTTACTGACTTGAACATCCGAAACGGCTTTGACTATCCCTTCTCCAGTGCGATCTGGTATCTTTCATTTCACATGCACAAAACAGCTACGATGAATAAAATCTACATGATTTTTCTGCACATTCTACCAGCTGTTCTGATCGATTCATTATCTATGTGCGTTGGCCAACGACCGCAATTATTGAAGCTATACAAGAAAATCCACAAATTCTCAGACGTTATATCGTTTTTTTGCACCAATGAGTGGATGTTTTCAAACGATAATGCACAAAAACTCTGGACACTTTTAAGTACTAAAGACCAGGCTCTCTTCGATTTCAATATGAAATCAATGGACTGGGAAGATTATTCCCATCATTATATAAAAGGAATGCGCCTGTACTTGTTTAACGATGATCTTTCAACTGTGGGGGCTGCTCGTCGAAAGTGGAATAGGTAAATAATTGTATTTTCACATTTTTTCTATATTACACCATATTATAATTTCACAGATTTTACTGGCTACATCAACTTCTTAAGGTTTTCCTTTGTCTTGTGGTTTTTTATGTGTTCTGGTCTATATTTTCAAGTGTATATAAAAACATATGAACATTATAAATTAGACAATGTTTTTGATTAAACAATCAATTAAAACATTTGTAAATAACATATATGTACGTGATTAGTATGGGTATATTAGGATACATAATATATATATATGTAAAATATGATTATTAAATTTAAGTATTTAAATCAAACTAGAATTGTTTTAAGATAAATATTTTTATATTTAAAATTTATAATAAAAACAACGGATGTGTATTTTTCATACATTTTTATATAAATGAGAATTGTAGTTTGGTAAATATGAATGAGGAATATAACTATAAATTATCAATGACGTATATTAGAATGAACCTGTGACTTATAGTTTCATAGATATTACCATATATACAAAATAATAAAAATGTGTATATACACTCTCCTAAGACTCGAACCATAACTTTGCTCCTCGTAGCGTCATCTTCACAAATTGATAATCGTTGGAAATGTCAAGCCTTTCTCTACCAACATGTAGGAAACCGATTAAAAAAATATTACAACATGTCAAAGTTATAACTGTTCTCGTAATACACAACTAATCTCGCCGTCGTAAAAACATGATGGAACAAAGAGCTGTAATTAAATACAATGCCAAACTTGGCACATCTGCCACGCAAACGTTTGAAAAAATGAAACAAGTTTATGGGAGTGATTGTTGTTCAAGAGCAACTGTTTTCTGTGGCACAAACGATTTCAAGGCGGACGGGAATCTATTACAGACGACGAACGTCCTGGACCATCGCGAACCACTCGAATACCTGAAGCAATCCAAAAAGTTCGTGAATTCATTGCAGAAGATCAAAATACGCCATATCAGGAAGATTGCAGAGGCCTTGGGAATGTAGTATACGGGACTATTCAATCCGAGGATTTGAACAAATGAAAGGTATGCGCCCGATTTGTACCATACTATTTGAGAGACCATGCAAAATAAATCAAATGGATCATTCAATAGTCGTCATTAGCACCGTTGAAAGTAATCCCCACTGGCTGAAATCAATTGTAATTGGTGACGAGACATGGTGCTTCCAATACGACCCAGAAACAAAGCGCTAAAGTGCCGAATGGCTGTCAGAAGGAGAGGCCGGACCGAGAAAATTGCATAAGGAGTAGTCAAATGTGAAGACAATGCTCATGTTGTTCTACGATTGCAAGGGCATTGTCCACCATGCTATTTCGAAGATGAGGACACAATAAAGGCGGCTATGACTCGAACTCTGAAGGCTATTCCGGTGAATGACCTAGAAAACTAATTCCAATAACTTTCGAATCGCTGTCAACGTTGTATCGACTCGAAAGAGGACTATTTTGAATAAACATTTATAATATTTGATAAATATCAATCCATTAAATGTTATTAAAAAAAGTCTTAGGAGAGTTTGATGGTACTGTGTAACATATGTGTCTATCTGTTAAAATGGTTAATAAATAGTCTACATGGTTAATAGTCCTTATATATATTTAATATGTAATATAAATAATCTGTGATTACATTCTGGGAAACCAAAGTCCTCCACAATATAACCGGCGTCCATTTTTGTGGTGTTCTGTTTAAAATTGTAATTGTATTTAGCGAACATCCGAAAATTAGATATTCCAAATAATACTACTCATGTATATCTAACATAAATAGTCATAAAACTCATATAAAACTTCTGTAAAGGAAAGATTAGGTAAGGAAGGGGGTGTGGTATTGTCAAAATCAAAATTGGGTTGTGTTTTAAAAAAAAAAAACTGAATCTATTTTCTCGACCATCCACATCAGAATGTGTGCATGAAGAAGTTCACGTTTTTGCCACTCGACTTAACATCCAACACCGAAGACATGATACTCAAAGCAATAAATTTCTACTGGAATACTCTTTCTGTGGTGCCATGACGATCCTTGGATGATTAGCCGGGCATAAGCTGATGTACATGTTGGTCTTGTAAGTCGGCCGATGTAGTTGTCATTTCCATCAGTATTCTGTGATTATTCGGCACCATCAAATCCAGTGGTCTTGAACAATGGGACCAATTGTCAATCACTGGTTATGTTGTTGCAGTTGTTCAATTAAATCCCGTTTCACTTCTCGATTGATGGCACTTGATTTCCACATCAGAATTTAATAATTGCGAGGCAATTACATCTATTAAAACCCGAAAGCATTATGAAACCTCTAAACACAACAACGGTTGTGTGCCAAAAATTAATTTAATGTTGGATGTCGCTAAAGAAGTGCTTTGAAAAATAAATGATATTTGTATGCACTGCAATACTGACTAACACTGGTTATTGCTCCGATACTGACTGTTCTATCAGCAGCAGTAGGATCATCGTTGAAAGCCAACTGATCAAATCGAGTTGCATTTCGAATTCTGAATTCTGTCTTCGTGCACACTGTGCTGTCTCATTTATTCGCATTGCGGTATTTCTTGAGCGACTTTTCTCCGAACGCTGAATTCGTTCCTCGTAATATTCAATTTTTTTAATAATCCAAAAAAAAAACATTCTATATTTTTATCTACTTAAGACAGATAAATTCGATAATCGCACTCTCGTTCATTACGCTTCACAGTCTGTATTCTCATTTAAATTTCAATAATTTGAATATGTAAATGTTTAAGGGTTCTCCGATTTTATTCACTTGTCAAATTTTAATTGAAAACGCAAGTGTTGTTGTCGAAAACAAGTTCACAGTTTTTATAAAAGAGCTAGGTGTCGGTGCAAGCGCGTAGTTCTAGTTGTATTTATCGCATCGGGTCACGCTATAGCTTGTTGGAAAGGTCTTAACGCGCTAACACACGTTCGTGAGTTATAGCGTCGCAAACATGGAGCAAAATAAAGAGAAAATCCGACATATTTTACAGTACTACTACTGTAAACTACAAAAATACATCTCAAGCCGCCAATAAAATGTTTGCAGTTTATGGACCCGATACAGTTTTTATTTCCACCGCACAACGATGGTTTCAACGTTTTCGTTCTGGTGTAGAGGTGGTCGAAGATGCGCCACGCTCCGGAAGACCTGTCGTCGAAAATTGCGACAAAATCGCTGAATTAGTCCAGAGAGACCAGGATAGTAGCAGCCGTAGAAATGGCCAAGAGCTGGGCATGAGTCATCAAACCTTTATTAACCATTTGAAGAAGCTTGGATTCACAATGTATGGGTGCCACACGAATTGACGCAGAAAAACAGCTTTGACCGTATCGACCCGTTTCTGAAGCGGATCATCTTTGATCAACAGAGACCGAATTGTCTTCCATCCGGACAACGCCAGGCCACATACATCTTTGGGGACGCGCCAGAAGCTCCGGGAGCTCGGATGGGAGGTTCTTCTTGAAAATTGAATAAAAATACCGCAGGACTTTTTTGACACCCTATTATTCAGGTGTATTTTGACATTTTGTTCGTGTATGTATGCTATAAATTGTTTACATTCGATCATGTTTTGTTTATGTTTACAATCACGATAGTGCAAAAATACAAAAAATGATTTTTTTCCTAATATTTGACATTTTTTTTTACAATTTTAAAAAAAATCATTCAAAAGATTACACATTTTTATTTATACAGATATTTGATTTTTGGCAGTAAGTTTCATCCATTTGGATTTAACAATGTTTACAGTAAAAATAAACAATTATCATCTAAAACCAGAACACAAATATAGATAATACCAAAATTACCATATATACCACATGCTCGGCATTACATAAAAACCAAATTATGTTATTATTACAATTTCAACAATGCTACTCATTCGAAAAGACCGAACATCAGAAATTCAAACATTTTCCTATTCAATTATGTGCCTTCATATGCATTACAATTTCCAAAGTTATTGTCTGTGAAATTGGGTGAATAACGGCAAATGTCTGCGCAGCCAAAACATGCCACTCATCGTTATGCAATTTACCAGACATATATAACGTATAATTTCGTCGTGTATATTCAAAAGGTGAGCATCTGAGTATCTGCGGCACTAGACCCCACAGCCCTCTCCAATTTTCCAAAACCTAAAACTCTCGCACCTTCGTAGAGTGTTTATATCATATGTATAAAATGCTGGCATGACGTCAGCAAATTTGTACGTTGGCACATCCTGCTGGGACTAAGAATCATATCCAAACTCTGCACTGGTAACACACACTCACGCGCACACGTAGAGACTTTGAAACTTCGCACAGAATAAAATGCAGTGAAAAATGGGTAACTTACATTTTGTGGGAGTGAGTGTGTGTGTGTGTGTGTGTGTGTGCTAAATTCCACCCTTGAGTATATAAGGCTATATTATTATGGAAAGTATACACATTACATTTTGTGGAGGCGTCTTTTGCTGCCAAACAAAAAAAACTCCACGATATCCAGATTGTTTAGTATTTATGAGATACCCGAAAATCCCATAATAATGCGTTTAAATTTAAGGACATAAGTATCATATAGGGTTCGGATGTACTTAACCCGCTTATTATATGTATATATGCCATATAGAATGTTGCGCATGAGTTCAGGACGACAAGTGGAGATTTCACAATGCCAAATCAACGTGCACAGACAGCCATGCCTCGCCATTGGACACATCCACACGATCCCATCGATGACAATGACTAGCATACAGAATGCTCAAGTTCACAATCAGCGTGAGCTCATGGAAAATTCGGTTCAAGTCCAATGCACACATAAAACTAACCATAACAATCTCATTTTCCGACGTCCGTCGCTAGTCGTCGTCGAGAAAAAAAAAACATACTCTTAACCTATACAATGTATATATAGTTTAATACATATTACATAGCTTGCAGTATACGAGTAAAGCTGAAGTTGCTGCGACCAATGACGTCAGCCAGAGCTCTAACATTATTCAACTCACACACGGATATTTTGTCGTGTGTATATTATATAAGCGTTTTATAACCCCTCTGGGTATACATAGACAATTACTATCAGGAAAACAAAGACGTGATTTCGATAAAGAGGTTGTCGCAACACGATTTTTTTTTATTTATTTATTTATTATAAATGTCAATTGCACAAGTAGTGTAGTACGTGCACTTGCACATATTATGTATTGCTTACCTCTGGACAAGAAAAATGGAATTCGGAATCGACCAGATAGTACGCGGTCGCGTAACGATTGTAATGTGGATCCATCGAATGGCAGCATTCCACAGACGATAACATACAGCACAACGCCAAGAGACTAGAATCGCACAAAAATAAAAAAATACGATTAGTCTGTGCACAATAATATCGTTAAAACTGTGTAAAAATTTAGAAAATGTACTGTAAGCCAAAAACAAAAAGAAAACTTTAACTTCTGTCAGGATTAGTTTTCGATAACATCAATTGGTGTCAGAATTGATTTTATCGCATCATTTTCCAAATGCTAACACCCGCAAAAGGTTCAAGGCAGCTTATATTATACATGGTCAGTGAAATATATAGTTTCGTTCACGCGGTCGAGTAAATAATTATATTTCAAGAAAATCGACCCTATATTTTGCTTCTATCCAGTAAATAAATGATTTGCTTTCAATAAACCAGAACGAAAATCGTATATATAAATAGAAGCGCACATTTAATATAATCACTGTCGTTTTTCGGTCAATTTGATAATATAGTAGAACGTATACACACTCGGGTATAATGATATAATTTATTTACCCAAATATCGATTTCGGGTCCAACGTATTTCTTGCCCTCGAACACCTCGGGAGCAGCGTACGGAGGTGATCCGCACCAGGTGGTCAGCATTTCGTCCGGATGGTAGAAATTGGAAAAACCGAAATCCGCAATTTTGATCTTCTTGTTCGAGTCGAGCAGAAGATTTTCAGCCTGAAATTAGAAATTTTAAATAATTATTATTAATAAGAATAGAAGAGAGATTCTTTGTTTAAAAATTTTGAAACGGTAAGAATAAAAATTAAACAAGACAAGCAGGCTGTCGGGGGCTTTATACGCCAGTCCAGAATGTTCTGGACTCTTGGGCGGGGGATCGTCTTCTTATTTTATTTTTTTTTTGAAAATAACAATCTTATCAAATTAGACACTAGAAGTTTAGAACTTTTTTTAACGAAAATACATATATTTGCCTAATAACTACGTTCCGCTTTATTTCTACCCTACGAACCACGATACTCTAATATTTATTGTGCCTGGCGCACTTGATGTGGTTACCACCACAGTTCACAAATCACCGTACGACTGTCTTGGCGGGGAATGGTATCGGTGGCGGTATACCAAAGCAATGGACTCGACGGCGAAAAGAGTGCGATTTCGCGCCTTTAATTAAATTGCTATTATTTTCAAACACTGTCGCTCGGAATCATGATGGCACTCACTCAAGTTGCTACATTTCCTTCAATGATTATAAAAACTCGTTGTACTTTCTTTACGAATTATTTACAGAGTCCTTAATGCTCCAAGTCTCAATTATTAATGCTTTGTCATTTCTGCAGCTTTAGCCATGACGGCCTCCATGGTCTCCCGCTAAAACTAGCTCACGAAGCTCACGACTTCTATGGTCAAATCCTCCAGTAGGTATAATAGTAGAAACGTAATCCTTAGATGACTAAACCACTTTTGCTCCCGCAGAAAAACTGTTGCTGTTTTTCCAAATCGCCTGTTTCATTTTCACAACCACACAGCCATCTTTGTACCACACTTCGCACCTTTTCCAAATTTCCAATTCGCTCCTCTTGCTAATAAGATGGCGCTCTTGTGGTTTAGTTTCGTGGTTCTGTATCGTGTTTCAAATCTAGTCTTAAATAAACTACATATCACAAAACAATATAGCTTACTGGGACATTTGAACGTTTACCACACAGTGGAAATTAGCCCTAATTACAAACTACTGTTAACTCTCCCGCCCTTCGCCTTAACTGGTCTTCGCTGTCACAACAATAAAACTAAACAAACTCAAAACACGATTTACCACGATTGAATAGCCTTAAAACAGATATTTATTTTCTTAAACAATGCAAACAAAATAATGTATACCCTTCATTTATAAATATAAAATGTGCAGTGAACAACAAAAGAACCAATGCAGTGATAAATATGTGCAGAAAGAAATGGTTAAACTTAGAACGAAAATTTCTACATTCAAAACTAGTGAATACCGAGCTCGAACTTTACAACATACATTTACAAATTTCAAAATCTTTAAGTGATCCCATAACATTCTCTTGCGATAATTATAGCACTACGTTTAATTTCAATACTTGGATAGACTTTCTACACTCTAGTGATGTGAAAATATACAAAATGACAAACGATAAAAAGAGAATATTAAATAAAAAATTCTTACGCTTAATGAACAATAAAAGACTGTTTAATGAACAAAAATCGTGTATAAAAAATGTACCAGAATATGTGAAAAATGTGTCTTCCGAAACTTTCACCGAAATTGAAATAAATCTTTTGAACAAAGGATTGAATTTTGCACCAACACCCAAAAATGTTTTGGACTTTAACAATGCAGTGGTAGACATAGAATCTACAATAAAGTATCAGCCTGATTTAGTAAAGCAGATGATACGCAACGAAACTAAACACGTTTTAAAGAAACTGTCATCCCATAATTACCGCACCAACGACAATGATGGAAAAACCCTTCGAGACTTGAACAAAAAAGATG
>JANSTU010046722.1:0-10417 GCA_027564075.1 Bolitophila hybrida | reverse complement strand
AAAACGGCGCATATTTGACTTAAATCGGATGATTGTAACCAATTTTATGAATAATTGAAAATTGAATAAAAATACCGGAGGACTTTTTTGACACTCTATTATATCAATATATTTTAATGCGTTAAAGAATTTTATACAACAGTCGACGAAATTTTAAGTTTTATAACCCTTTCGACGTCGACGATGACATATAAAATACAACACCAATATATTTTGGCAGACCTTCAGTTCAGTGATTTCTGAAAAGTTGTGTATAGTTTTTGTTGTCCTTCTATATTAATTTTGTAAATGTGAAATACAATATTTCCAAACATTTTCAACACATGAGGTCGTAATATTTACGAGAGCTTTAGGAAGTAGCATCCTCAACACATAAAGTCGTAATTGTGTGGAAAATAGGTGTGCACACTATAACTACTTTGTGCATTGAAACATATCGAAACAATGTGTGGTAACAGCGTATTCCCCATTTCTGGTAGCCATTACCAAAAAGTGTCGTAACGCTGACTTTTATATTCACATGTTCTGACACTTCAAGTCGTAACAATTACTACTAATTGTTACTGACAATTGATGTGTACTGCAATAAGAATAACCAGTGTCGTAATAATAATATAGATTCAATTAGAAAACCTTAGCCAAAGCTGAGTTGGTTAACGCTTATGGGAGGTCGCCGGTTCAATCCCGACAGGCACAGGTTCCTCTTGCTATCAATAGACTATTTGTGAAATAGGTTATTGATTTTGAATAACGGAACATTAATGCCATTAATTAACATATATGATGGCGTTGATGATTCACGATTCCGAATATAAATAGCAAGATAGATCTCGGTGCATAGAGATATCTCAAAAAATATGCGCATTTGCCCTGCAAAGTTGTTAGAGTCGCGTCTGGGCAAATTAAGACTCCTAACCATCGGATATGTGTTGTGAGTGTTAGGGCACAGTAGCTCCAATAGGAGTAGCACAGCACTAACAGCCCATTAGCATGACCTGACCACTCGTGTGAACCCGTAATGGTCAATGAATCCGGTGAGCGGCATCGCACAATGGCCCTATGTCCCACAAGGGATTAAAGGATACTATTCCAAAAGGTACTATTCCAGAGCCGATGGATCCATTCCCAATGAAATATTAAAAAGGTGTTTATAATTGTGTTCTTGGAATCTAGGTTGCCATTGATCTTTTTCCTAAGAAAAAAAATATAGTTCCATTATAATTTAAAGTTTGTCATTCTGCAAGGATTGTGCAAATAAAAATTAACTGAGAATGTTGTGTCCATTTTGCGTTACTCAAGATGCACCAGAGATAAGGCGGACTTATTATGCATGCAATTTTTGTAATGTTGTATATGCGTTTGCTAATTCCTACGAACGCAGATTAAATGAGAACAGTAGTCGAATTCTGTGTTTAGCGTCAACCAAAAAAATAAAAAACGACAACTTGAAAATTGGTATATTTTGTTACCGCAACACGAGTTGTCGTTGTTGTTGTAATTGGAACTTGCGGCTGCTGGAACTGTCATAAAAAGTTTGCTCGTTATCCTTCGCTGGCCGAATAATAGAAATATGTGTGCAATCGAACTTACGGCCGCAAGTGAAAGATATTTGCAAAGCTAAATGATATTAAACAAATTAGTTTTTAGCTAATTTATACAAATTCGAAACAATTTAGTAAACGCTATTCTAACCACTTTACAGGGTATATGCATTATTTATTTTTAAGATATCTCTAAGCACCCATATTTTTATTGCTAATTAATATTCGGATAGAAAACATTATATTCTGCTTATAAATTGGCTTGTCAACTATACGTAAAAACTATTTTAATCATAAAATGTGAAACATATCAAATCCCGACAGTTTAATGTATTCAAATAAGGTCAACAACCTGTGCTGTAGCACTTATTTATAGCATACCTGTTACGCTAAAGTCCTCAAACATACCGAAGATTAACGAAATCGGTAGATTTATAATTATATATAAAATATATACTACATAAGTATATATACAAAAATATACATAATGATTTTATTTATACTCTTGAAATTGAATCTCTAATAAGAAAACACCTAAACAAAATTATCATAAATACTTTGGTGTCCATAAACGCATTACCATATAACCGAATATTGACGCGGAGAAAGAAAAAACACTCACACATTCACTACCTTTAAAAACAAGCAACAACAAAAACCGGTCTACCTACATATAATATAGCTGTAGTGATTGTTGAAGATAAGAAACGCGTGTGCGTACTTAAGACAACGTGTGTAAGTGTTTATCTATCTATATTATATGCACTTCTTCTTTTCATTATTATTGTTCGAGACCACCTACTACATATTTATGACCTACAAATTGTGCAGTAACTTTTGCAAGCTAATTATATAATATAATATTATAATAATAAACTATTGGTTTTATTTTTATTTACAATATAAAGTTATTTATTTTTTTTAATAAATATCAAAATTGACTCTTATAGCCGATAATGACCTTTAGATGACTGGACTTTATAATACTATGTATACTATTAAACTGGAGCACAATTCAATATAATATGTATTTATTAATTATCTCGAATATTAGATTACTGCCAAACCAGTGATTGGAGGATCAGTGTAATTACTAGTTTACACTTCCAATGAAGTTTTCAATACTTCAACCAACGAATTGAGTTCGTGTAAGTTATTGCAGTTTTTCAATGATATCACACAATGACGCTGATTGAATTCATCATTGAAATAAATGTAAAGTACTTATTATCTTCATTCAATTGTGAGAATAAATCTCCACGATGGTGGATTTGTGCTTAGATCTGAGTAATCGAAGGGAAGTGGCACAAACTGGACATATGACAATACCTTAAAAAGATCTGATCTGATTCTAACCGCGTTCTTGGATAACATTGGCTCCAAATCACTTCACTTACAGACAATTGCGGTAAAAACACCTTGACCCAATACAAACATGGGATATTGTAGTGGGTCGATATTTTCAATTTTAAAGTTTCGTTTACAAGTAGAGACTAAAAAAAAATTTTTTAATTGTATTTTTTACAAGTAGGTCCTTAAAAAAATGGTCTTTTTTTCTACGTTTGTTGCACTTGAAAAATCAGAATTAAAAAAAAAATAATGTACTCCTTTTAAACTAGTAAAGAGGGCGATCATTGAAATGTTGGATTGTTTTTTTTTTAATCAAAAAAATTACACGAAGTTTTGCAAATTTAAACCATAGTCAAAAAACTTTAAAAAATATATATATTTTTTTAAAGTTTTCTACCTGTAAAAATGTTAGCTTCAAAAAAATTCCATACATACCGGTTTTATATGCGATCCACTCTAATGGGATATATATTTTATATTGCAAACAAAGTAGCAGAACGTTTTGAAGTTATTATTCATAGTAAACGAAACGAAAATGTTGTAGGCCATGACCCAGGAACGCCGCCGTTACGGATTCGTACTCGAGCGCCAGTGCTCACTGGCCAAACACTGGACAGCCTATCACACAGCCGGTAAAAACTGTATTGCTGGACAATTGGACTACTGGGAAGAGGTATCAGCATCACGTGAATTCTTGCCGCCAAACATGGAGAACATCTTTGCTCGTCAGCTTATCGTAAATAGATAATTATAGTGTGCAGAAAAAAATAATATACTAATAACTGCGACATTTTCAGGAACAATCCAATGATGACGAATCTGATCGTGGCTCTATCTCGTCAGCTCTGCGCAAAACTCGAAGCATTGATGCCTCTTGTCTCGACATGCGATCGATCAATGACGTTGTCCACAGCTCAGCCATGAATATGCCTCGGGCCAAATCCGAGTTTAATTTAACTTCTTCGGTAGTTGAACGTCAGTTTTTCTAAACTAACCTATGTTTCCATTCTAATAAGGGATTTTATTTTATAGCTCCAAAATGGGATCAACGAATTGTATCCAGGGGTTTGTATGCGTATTTATCGTCTGGTGAGAACCAGCTTAGTTTCTTGGAAGGCGATCGCATTGCATTGGTTGGTGACCGTGCAAAAGGCTGGCAATTTGGTGAGAATCTGCGAACACAAACTTTCGGTTGGTTTCCAGTAGCATACACCGAGCTCGAACACGAAGACTCTCATCAGAACTGGGGAGCTTCATCTAATCAATCGCATCGAAATGGTAATCAACAGCAACATAACCATCACCAACAGCAGCAGCCACCCCAGCAGCATCACCACAATCATCCGGTCGACCAAACTCCAGACTCTTCTCTCGAAAGTACCATCATAGATGATATCTCAATTCCGTCCAAAATGCATTCATATCACGATGAGTCATCGCCAACACGCATGTTCGGTGATACAATTATGTACCGTCAGTCGAAGCAGTTCCGTCGAGTGTCTGGTGGAGTTCCAAAACCCGGTCCCCCACCCACACTTCCAGCTCCCGTCCCAACACCAGTTGTGCCTGCATCTTATCCGAAGAACAATCACATTGCCCAGTCACATAGCTTCTCATCTAGCGCGGGAGGAATGTCAAATGCCGATAAACGCAAATCTATGCCGGCCACGATGAACTACAGCAAACCAGTGAGTTAAAAGTTTAAACCACGAAATATTTTATATTATATATTATATTATATTTATATAGATATCGGCCAACAAACCAAAGCCTCGAAATGGAGTTACAAATACGTCTTTACACAGCAGCAACGATAGCGGTTTCGCAAATGATCCTCCTCCGCAGCCTGACATTGACTATTCTGATGAAGAGAGCATGATGCGCGTTCCAATAAGGTAAGCCCAAGAATTTAAAACACATATAATTTCTTTGTTTATTGTTTTATAATTTTATCTCAATTTTTTCTCACTCCACCCAAAAAAAACACTAAACAATTTAAGATCACATCACTCTGAAATGTCTGTGCCCAACAATAAGCAACAGCCTTCTCGTATTCCACGACGCTCTAACGATACGGATACACTACAGTCTATGAAGAAAGGACACTCATCTGCCAATGTTAGTCAAGCTCACCAGAATGGAACTAATAATATCCGCCAATCGGCAAGCTTCGGCAATCTCGCCGACGATGGAGATGGAGAATTCATGTATCCTACAATTGATCGCAAGAATGGCGGAATGATTAAGCGAACTAAATCCTTTTGGAAGTTTGGCAAGAATGATGATATTCTCGAGGGCATGGCTCTGTGGCGTCATCGAGACCTAGTGCAAACCGAAAATGAGAAGAATGAGGAGAAAACAATTCGGGATGCCACGCTAAAGCGTCGCAAGAGCCAGGAGAACAACACAATCAGTACCAACAGCTCAGAAACTCTAAAGAACGGAAATACAAACGGAAGTGGGGGAAGCAGTACGCACCATCAGCGTAAGGAAATGTTAGATCTTGTAGCACCAAACAGAAAGTCAGATAGAGATAACTCACCGACACCACAGATTGTGGACGACAAGTATCATTTCACCAAATCTGAAATCGATCATCGTATTTCCATGCAACAAGATGAGAATATATATGGAATTCAACAGTCCAGATCATCGCAGAATTTGAACTCAAGTCGAAGTAAACTAATACGACAGAACTACATTGAAGACGAAGAAATGGAAATGGAAGAACGTCCAAGACAATCAAGGAATCCAGAGAAATACCGCACAAGTCGCAGCGACACCAAAATTCCTCCGTACAGTTCTCACACAAACAAGAGCAGCAGTACCAAGAAGGCCCAAAAGAGCCACATTAACAATAATAACAATGTCGAGTACTATGAAACCCGTGAGAATTTAGAGAGTGCCAACAATGCATTTGATGACGATGCCTCTTTGATCCTAAACAACTCGTCGGCTCGAGTTCGTGAAACAAACTTCTACGATGACGAAAGTGTTGAGGACGTTATGCTTATGAAGACGGTAAAACGTCAAGAGATTTTAAAGCAATACTACTCCAGCGGCACAGACACAGAGCGCAACTCATCGAGTTCCGATCCGTATGACTGTATTGTAGTTGATGATCATCTGGTGAGACGTGAACACATCGAAAAACATTTAAAGAATGCCAAAATGGAATTTAAAACATTCCGTGGTGGAGACGACAAGGACTCTGGAATGGAGTCATCGTCTAGGACTACCACATTGTTGCCTAGGACAAAGTTAACGAAAAATTCTTCATCCAACGGAACGGCTCAACAACAGAATGGAAATGGAAAGCATCTGGACAAACAACATCGCAGCAGCCATCGTGAGGAAAGTGGTGGCAAAAGTAAACGATCATCAACCAACACACAAATGGACCAAAACAACTCAAAGTCGTACGGACCCTGGTACGATCTGTGGGGCAATGACATTGGGGTTCAGAAATAAGGATCAATTTTTCTCTAGCTTTTATGTAGAACACTAACCTGTGGTGTTTAAGAAACAATCAGGCCCGCATTACCAGTTTTCTGAGTATGTCCGGAATAGTTTTAAATGGTGAAAGAATGGCATATAGATTTTAGAATGTGGTAAATTTAATTCATCTAAAAATATTATTGTTTTTGTTTAGATTACAGATGAATTCACCACAAATTCTACAAACCTGTAAATCGTGGTGAATAATATAGTTATATTTATAGATTTTTTTTATATATTTACAAATATTTTAAACATTACTTCATTTTACTTTACTTTGTGTGAGGCAAAGCAATTCTTAAGTGATTTCAATGTTTATTGATCGTTTTCAGGTAAAACTCTAATTTACAGAAAAAATATATATTTATATACTATTTACATAACTTTATCATACAATTGGTGCAGAGAAAATAATAATATTTAAGATACAAATCAATCAATAAGTGCCAACAATATGGACGCACAAACACTCACGCAATTGCGCACACCCTTATCTTTTTTAATCATTGCGAATTCATTAAAAAAATACTTTATTTAAATTTGATGAATAACAAAAACGGCCAAATCGAATACGTTCGCAAAAGCTGCGTTTGTAATTATTTGGCTTTTATTTATTGAACCAATTAAAATTTACAAAATGAACACCAAAAGTAAATGTTTTTAAATTTTTATATATCTATAATTTACGCCGAGTAAACAGTATAAAGTATATATATACGAGTGAGTATATTTTGTTAATTTACACATATCTGGAATCAAAGGGGAAAATGTGTGGATGACGAACGTGTGTATGTGTGCAAAACCATAAATATAATATATTATTCCTCGGATTTTGTAAATTTTTAAATTAAATATGAAAAACGAAATAAAGCAAATGTACAAATAAATACACAAGTGAAAACAAACAATCCAACATAATTATATATGTAAATACAAATATATTAAATCTATTAAATACATATTTATATAATATTACAAATGTGTACATTTCTTTATGATTTATTAAATACAAACATATCTCACAATTATAAAACATAACATTTGGTGGTGGTATACTAACATAAAACTAACTCTACTAACATCTTTGTTTCAGAGCCGCACAATTCGCTACCGTCAAACTACGTAGTACCATGACGAATGATAGATCCGCCCCACTCATCTAATACACGCCTCCAGTTTAGAAAAACGCCCACGTATATTAGAACCGTTATCACTAATTTGTGAATGTATTCGAAAAATGTTCCAAACCAAAGATAATACAGGTTTATTCAATGAAACGAAATATGATAAATTATGAAATATAAAAAAAGTACGTAAAATCTTATATCACAGGGACGCAGAGGTTTAAATATATATTAAAACGTTAATTTAAGTTTAACAGTTATTTTAAATTAATATTACACTAAACGGAGCAACATAAATGCCACAAATCCTAATTACTGTGTTTTAATAAAATTCGGCAATATATGATGCAGCTCTCAAAATGCTACTACTCGAATAGTACATACATTCTCCGTGTCAATAATAAATATGCATACACTATTCAAAATGAGCGATATAATCGCGTTATCCATATACATTATACTGTAATTAGTTATAATGAATCAAAATCAAAATTAAATTTTAAATAATGTTTTAGTATTGTTGTATTTTATTACAGAAACACATCCGAATTAATTTTTATTATAAAATAGTTATACAATAAAAATATGAATTAGGAAAAAAAAAAATATAAATATTTTAATTTATATTGTTGTACATATATAATTATATATAAAAATATAAACGTGTTTACAATGATATAAATAAATTTATTTGAAACAATTAAATATGCATTTTATTTTGTTATTGCGCAGGTTACGTTTTTTTGAATTATAAAAAAAACTTGAGGTAGGTATATTGTAAATATTAAAGACTGCAGAAATAGATTTATTGGAAAAAGAAAATTTGGCCCATTGTCGAGCACAGTTCTATTCTGCTTGCCAACAAGTGACAAATGACTCCCATTTTAAAGTATGAAGTTTGTTCATGTGTGTCTGCCTTTACGTGCCAATTTTTGGCAATTTCATTTTCCAAGAAGCAGGCGAGAATCCAAATCAGGTCGACTAAGTTGTGTAGAGCTAGGAGGTCAATTGCTTTTTTTTAACAGTGACGTCAACAGGGACATTCTCCCCAACTGACCTTTATTTCACTTTATCACATACATTTTTTCAATATCACATTGTCATCACATTACAAATTAAAAAAACAAATTAAAACAACAATTAAAAACAAATTAAAAAATAAATTATAATACAAATAACTAAATTAAAAAAGAACATTAAAAATAACAAATTAAAATAAGAATTATAGAGTTAAAAAAAAAACAATAATACAAGAAGATAAACAAACAAATTAAAAAAAAGAAAACGACTAACTAACATTTAAAACATGAAAACCAAGGATTAAAATATGCCAAGCTCGTACTAACCGAAATGGGTCTGTCCATGCTGTTCATACCATACTTGTACAACTATTATAAACATTCAGGATTAGCTTAAAGATCGTGTGATTCCCCGAAATGCTTCACGTGAAAGATTAAAATCGAAATGACTAGAGATGTCATTGAATGCTTCAGACATTCTATTTATAGGCTCAGTCCATAATTACCTCTATGCTTCCTCAAACGTAGGAAGACATGTGAACGTTCTGAATGGGACATTGAAATCTAAAAGAGTCAGCAAATTGGGAGCGTTTATACGATTACATAACAGATCAAACAAGAAGAAAAAACCGGCATTTTTACGACGAAAAAAGAGAGACTCCAGACACAATATAGGGTGGAAGAACATAGTCATCGACTTGTCTACGCAATGCATAAAGCAAGAATCGTTTCTGGATAGATTCAATTCTATTCGAATGCACCGCATAACTGGGATTCCACACTACTGATCCGCATGCAAATGTGATCGAACATGTTCACAATAAACACTTCTTAGTGCTTTGCGGTCTGCCAAATCAGCACAAACTCTCATCATGAAACCGAGCATTGAATATGCCCTGGATGTAGCTACAGTTATGTGTCGTATAAAAGACAATTTCACGTCAAAGAGAATACCAAGATCCTTCTTTGATTGTGATCTGGCATATAATTGCCAATACTAGATAGATAGATAGATTTATTTTGAAGTCGAAAATACAAATTTCGTAGCACGCAGGCCATACAATTTTCCTATTGAGCAACTTCATTTTTATTGATCCTTGTGTGTAGGTCCTTGATCTTCTTCCGAGAACCAGTTCATCGAAGGCTGTGATGCTCTTGAAACTCGATTGTTTGATGTTTCTGTTACGCTTGCCAGTGTTAATTATGAAAATAGAGTCACTTTTTTAGGTTTTTTTTAGGCTTAATATAGATTTAGCTTGTCTTCACGTATCAAGTGACTTCCATTTTAGTGTATTAAGTTTATTCATGTGTGTCTGTAAGAACCATGGACCATTTGCGTGCCACTTCATCGGCAATTTCGTTTCCCAAAAAGCCTGAATGGCCGGGGATCCAGTAGAGCTGTACTGTTTTTTTAGGGCTAACAGATGAAGTGTTTAGAAAAGTCTCCAGCGCTGCTGTAGGTGCTGTGCGCCTGGCCCTGTTATGCACATGCACGCAAGACGTTGGACTTTTTGAAGTTGTGCGGTGTCTGTGTTTGGTCTAGGCCACCACACTATTGAACCAACTGTCAACATTGGTCGAATCATTACTGTATAGATCCAGTAAGTTACTTTAGGAGACAGACCCCACGTTTTACCAAAAGCTCGGCGACACTGCCAGAACGCTTTAATGGATTTGTTGGTATTTGTCCCAATGTTTTTGTTTTTGAATTTGCATAGCCTATTTCTGAAATACCATAGCCATAGCCTAGTGGGTTTACGCGTTGGCCTGGCTTTTGGGACGTCGCCGGTTCAATCCCGGTCGGCAGACCGAAGTGTTTTTCGAATGTAGCATTTTAAATCAGTAGGTTCCTCTTTCTATTAATAAACTATTTCTGAAAAAGGTT
>JANSTU010046721.1:0-23905 GCA_027564075.1 Bolitophila hybrida | reverse complement strand
TATATATACTATATACTATATATATGATGTTTACACATCCCCCTGTGACTTCTGCAACTCACACACTTTTTTTTTTTAATTTAATTACTCATAATTAATAATATAATGGAACATTTTTTATATCAATATTATATATTTTCCTCTTTATATTTAATATAAAATATCTGCAGATAAAATAATGAACATTGAAGAAAGTATATTTTAGTTTTTGTTTTTTTTTGTTAGTTTTTGTTTTATAATAATTTACACATTTAAGTTAAAAAATTATAATAACTTTATTAAACGTCAATATTTGACATGTTCCCCTAGGGCGCATTATTTCTAAAAAATGCGCAATTTTATTACTTGAATTATGAATTTAATAATTAGAGGTTTCATGATATTTTCGGTTTTCAATAGTTGTAATTAGCCATAGCCGAGTGGGGTAACGCGTTGGCCTGGCTTATTGGAGGTCGCCGGTTCAATCCCGACCGTCAGACCGAAGTGTTCTTCGAATGTAGGTTCCTCTTGCTATTAATAGCCTATTTCTTAAATAAGTTATTGGTTTGGAATAACGGAACATTAATGTCATCAATTAACATATACACACGCACTTGGAATAGAACAATAAGTGTATATCACAAATACATTTTGAGACTAGGTATATTTTTTGGGTGGGCTTGAACACAAGGCCACTGGGTTAAGAGACTTTAACATACTAGATCCACCGCTACGATTAAAAAATATGGATTTCGGCACGTAGCAAAAGTAGCAGAGACGTCCTGAAAGATTACATTTTTTGTTTCAACACAATGCAGTTCGATGAATGGGAAGAGAGATGGTCAAAATGTTATTGTAAACTTCAGCATTAACAGACCCATTTATAAAAGCCAATTCACTAATATTATTGTCAACATGCAACACCACTTGAGGCGCTATTCGTGACAAGTTTGATAGCAACAACATACCGAAAAATAAGAATATATTAAAATTTTGTATGAAATTAGTGTGTTTGTTGCAGATAAATAGATAATACAATTAAATAATGTTAAGTACGTATTATTTTTTTTAATTTCCGAAGAAAAGACTAGTTTCTGATTGTATTGCAATAATTGTTTTACTAAAAATTTGCAATATTAGTATTGTTTAAGCTAATTGTAGTTTTGGTGTTAATAATATGTGGTTATGTTTTTATATGTACTTCTTTAAAAATTGCAACCTAAGGTATTTACGGTACACGTTACTCATGAAATGATAATCAAGTACTATAAGCACAGTAATTAGCCCTTTAAATAAGGTGATTTTGTTTGTTTGCAAACAATAACAAAACAACAATATAACCTCATTATCGTATATTTTTAAATTAATTGCATCAGATTCACTTTTTTCCAAATATTGTTTTTGTTTAATAATTGAAATACTGATTTCTAATCAAAACCTTAAAAAAATATTGCAAAAATGTTTCATAACTCGTAAAATATGATTAAATAAAAAAACAGCGCTATATACTAATGGGATACAGCTAATTTTATACATCTTGTAGCTGTCAGCGAGATTGTCGGCGTTGCTCTATTGCAGGAGTAAGCCAATACAAATCATAATGCATAATGTAGGGATATTTAAAATGTACCTTAATATGTTAATTGTTGAGATGAATTATTAACATGAAATTAAATTATTTGTATTTGTGTTATTATTATTATTCATTATTAATCCAATCATTATATTATTTGTGTCCGGCGAATATTCAATTGATTAATATATATGTTTCCCATTATATAACATTTATTATTTTAAATCACGCGGCAGTAATAAATTACATTCTGTCATTCAACTGTCAAATCAACACGGATTCCGCGACGCGTTACGCGATACGCGCGCTGATTGGTCAATTCGCGAAGACGCGGGCGTCCAAATTCCGCAATTATATTATTTGTGTCCGGCGAATTATTATTATTATACTTACATTCATGTTATTATTATTATTTATTTATATGTACGACAAACATAAATACAAATAAACATGTAAACAATAATAATACCGCAAACATTGTGCAAGCAATACCTCCCGATGTTGTGATAGAAAATAGTTGCTTTTGACTGACTGACTATATTTTATTTATATTGTTAAAAGTTTACTAAATACATTAAAATTTGCACCACCAGTATATAGGAGAAGGTGTCATACAAATGTTTTTCATATTATTGATTTTATTCATTATCTACTAATTTGTGTGGAAAGAATAAAATGGCTCTCATCCGGACGCCATTAAGAAATCCATCAACTTGTAGTGCATGAGTTTTTTTTTTAGCCTCGGATCGGAATCCGGTGGTGTTTCTTGTCTAGCACACAAACAATATAACACGCACGATACAATTAACAATTTAATTAGTTTACATTAAAATAGAATACAATACGCCATTTGAAAATACGTTTGCTGTTTTGATAATAATGATAATAATGAAATCAAAATATGGAAACTGACAACGAAGACAAATTGGTTTGAATGTGTTTGTACATTTTTGTTGTTGTGTTTTAATATAAAAATGTAGAGTACCGAAGTAAGGAAGGTAAGGATCACTCAATATATCCTAACGCCCATCTGTCTATATCTGTGTTCATATCAGACACACCAATGAAGATTTTGGAAAAAACGGACATAATTGTGCACTTGGTAATACCTTTTTGTCGTGGTACCGATACTAAACAACAGATGGATATTTATAGTTTTTGACATTTACAGATTTACACCTTGTGTGTATGACAGATCATTTCTGAGCGGATTTTAAGAATAAAGCAAAACGAAATAATAAAAAATATTTAGTTTGTGTTTTAGGTCTAATAATAATTTATTAACAAGTAACAAGATCCAGAATTAAGAAATAGTTTTTAATCATTTGAAATATTGTAATGTGTGTGTGTGAAGTAAAGTCTGAACTCTGATGTGTAGGTGATCGACAGTTTTGTGTGTACATGCGTACTCGAGTTTATTGTTTATTCTTTATTATCGTTTGTTCGTATTTTTTGTTAGTATAAAAACATTTAGTTTCAGGTGAACGTGTGTAATTGTATTTGAACGCGATAATAATAACTTGCACTTCCTACATAATATTTAAAACAGTACGTCTGTTTTATAAAAAAAAGGTAATCAATAAATATTTATGTATATTAGTTAAAAATACAAATTTTACTTTATGCCCCATACCAAGCCTAACCTGACCAGAACTTTTGGTATATAATATATAATATTATATACATTTATTGAACTTGACTACAATTTGAAAGCTTGCGCAATGTAAAGCCCTTCAAATGACCAAATTGGGCGTGAATTTAAGTTGTTCGCATGTACATATTTAGGTACCTTGAATCGAAATCTCACTCTCATATAAACATAAACAAGTAATGCAAATATAAAGATGCTGTAGATTCGATTATATTTTAAACATTTACATTTGTAACGAAGTATTTAAGAATTTTAACTAGAAAGTAAATAATATAAAAATATATAATACCGGCATTTTAATGAACTAGTCAGGGAGGCTGTGTTATTGCGTATTGATTTTTCCACTGGTGCATAGAAAGTGCTGTCTACTAATAAACCATTGATTTATAAGTTATTAATTTATTTCAAATGTTGAATATATGTCCCAACTTAATTTTTTTTTATTTATTTTGTTAATAAAAACATATTAGTTAATAGTTAATTAAATTTAAAATTTAAATACTTTCATAATCATAAGTTTATTTATATTTTTTAAACCCTTTTTTTGAAATCATATAACATTTGCTGATGTATTATATTATAACCATACAGCTAAAACTGTAGAGTTATAAGCAGGATAATAGCTGGAAATACCAACTATTCATGAAATGAGGTCACCCAGGGGTTGTACCGCGTGTCGTTGCCTCGTTCGATATCACTATTATAAATATTCCGTGATTTCATGTCGAAAATGTGGTCTAAGTACTATATTATTGTAATGCCAGAAACATTTCAAATGTATTCCGAAGTATACATTTGTATAGCAGATAGCACAATTAAAATAATAGAAGTATATGTAAGCAAAAATATGTGTATATTATATGTACAAACATATCTAAAAATTAAGTACCTATTGTCTTGTTAGTTAGAAATCTTAATAAATTTTAAGAAATGCTTTAAATATCTGTTTTAAAATTCTTTAAACTAACTTTTGTTTTGTTTGTTTATTTGTATTACATATTATATAACAAATTATATAAAAATGTGTAATAAAATAAATCCTTTATTTTGACATTTATGGCAAAATCTTGCGTCTGAAAATTTACAAATCGAGCTGAAACTTGTAGCATAAATACTAGGTAGAACTTGTGAGGATTTGAGCAAAAAAATAGCAAAGATCTGTACAACGCTTATTGACTAAATCCAAAACAGTATTGACAAAAAGAACTACTATATTTATTGAGCTAAAAAAGCATTTGACACTGTGGTATATGATATAGATCAAAAGCAGAACGATCTCTTTCGAAACCATAAATTACTACTTATCTCGCAAACAATAATCTGCTAAATGATTTTCAATACATAAAAACAATGAGACATTCTTATATTACTTGCTTTTTCTAAAGGTTTTGATTCTGTCTCTTATACTATTCTTTACCAAAAGCAGCATTCTCAATTTGGTGTCTGTTCATGGTCTGTTAAATTAATATGCAGTTATCTGTTAAATCACAGTTTGTCAGAATGCTATTCACTCTGGTACCCCACAATGATCTGTACATAATCCTCTTCTCTTCTCAATCTCAAGAATGAGACCAAGTATTGCTTCTTCGTTGATGATGCTCATCTATATTATAACAGCAAATCAAATTACCTTTCTTTTAGCATTAGCATACAAAATATAGATCTTAAAGCAATTGTAAACCACATTATTTTAAATAGTAACACAACTAAATTTGTCCTTTTTAACCACCTAGTTTAAATGTTTCAATAAATTCACTTCCTCCTCTTATGTTTGATGGAAATTCCCTAACATTTTCTGATAAATTTAGAAATCTTGGATTAATTAGGAATGATAAGCTTATAAGATAATTGATCAAACAAGCAACACATATTTCATCCAAAGTCTGGTCTTCGTAGTATATGCGTTCATGGGCATCTATTACAAGTAAGTGTTCGCAAACAGGGTAAAAAACAACTGATGGTCAATTATAAAAGGTAAAGAGTTGGCGTAAACACCATACTTTACCCCACTTATCTGCAAGCTTCCTTTCCTCAACTATAAAATAAATAATTGGATTGTTTGCACACAACTCATCTGTAATACAAAGGTTTTATGATATTTACGTGTTTTAATAGTGGTAATTGTGTCGCAATTACAATCGAACTACACATCTCCATTTAAATGAATGATTGCAACCTTTTTTGCAGGTATGTGACAATTTTTTTGGTTTTGTCATATTAATTTGGTTTGTCTATTTCAGCCATACATAACTGGTATATAATATATATCATCATGTATTACAGGATTTATGTTTTAACCAAATAATAAAATATTCGTTATAAAAATTTAACAATTGTTATAATTTTACAATTAACCATACTCAAGATATTAACTAAATTTTTCAACTCATTAGTGCATTCTAGTCTGAAACAACATAATTGAACAATCACAATTTGATTAAACAAAAAACTAAAAAAAAAAATACAGTACCAATTTTGATATATTTTAAAGGCTCTCAATTTAGTGGGTAAATTAAATTTTGAAATTAAAAAATAAAAAAAAATCGTGCTTTTTAATTTATGTATGGGTGCAAATGCATTTTATAATGAACCCCAAAAAATTAAAAATTAAGATCTTAATTAAATTGATATATATTTATATATATTATTAAAACAAACAACACTTTTTTTTGGTACTCAAATGATTTTATCTTCATGCGTTTTTTGGCACCTACATTTTTTTTGGTATTCACATTATTTTATACCTATTTTAAATATATAATATTGTATTTCTTACAAATGCGTCAAAACTACTAAACGGATTTTTAAATTGATTATAGGTATTACTAATGTTTATTAATTAAAACAGTGATTTAACATTTCTAAAATATAAGTATGGAACACGCGAAACATATTGTACATTATACCATATTCACAAATATTACATTGAAATATTTATTTTTTAATGGCACACTGGCAGCAGTAAGACCACGCTCACTCTCTGTTCTCCGGTTTTCGAACTTCTGCAGTCAGTCTATCGGCGTCATTCAAACTGCTCGGATCGTACTTCGTTATTTGCACGTCTCATATATACACATATTCAAAAATCTCGTGTATACGTAATAATTCGAATATTGATAGCGGAACAGACATATTTATTTATCTATCTCGAACGATTGCAATTAACGTCGTCGTGTGCAGATATGCAATAAGATCATTCCGAAGCAGCGTAAACATCTAGAAAACGGTAATTGATAGCCCGATATTGCGTTTGTGCGATTTTAGTACATGAGTACAGTAGTGTGTGTGAAAAGAAGAAAATACATTATTCACTAGATTAAAAGTAATTTATTTTAATTTTGTGTGTATATTAATGTTCGTTAGGCGCAGGTGCTGAGACTTTCTTATGCGGATTGTATTCGACTCAGTGATTTTCGTAATAAAAAAAACGAATATACGAATGTATTTACTATATCTTTAAAGCGTAACACTACTATGAATCAACGTATTATAATATGTATATGTATACAGTGAAAAACTCATAAAAATAATCGAAGTTTACTTTTTATAGTAGAAATGACTATTTATTTTAATATATCATATTATACTATTAATATAATTAGATATAATATGCTTTAATGAATTCTCATCTCAATGTATCATTTAATCTCTTGAATGATACAAAATTCATTTACCATTACGGGTTCATACTGCTGGTCAGGTCATGATACATGTTTGTTCTTTGCTTTTCCTCATAACACATTTCCGATTGTTACGAGTCTTTATTTGCCCTGACGTCACTCTAACAAATTTACATGACAAATTCGCATATTTTTGTAATATTATTATTTTTTCTACGAGCCCGTCGTTCAGTGAACAAATATTGTTTTAATTGATTTCTAGGTTAATTAATAATAACCTCTAAGTAAATGTTTTTTTTCTAATTTTAAATGCAAATGTGTGTGTATTCATTTTATTATACTTAAAAACACAAGAAACATATTTACAAAAATAAAAGTAAGTTTAATTTTATAATAACTTTTGTAAACGATGTATATCGGCGCAAGGTATAGGTAAAAAACGTATGATAGATGGTACTGTGAATTCCAGAAAATACAAAACCATACTAGAAGATCACTTGTTATAAGTTATAGTTGTTTATTGTTGTTTGTATATTTCAAGTGAACGAATTCATTTGGCGACTGGTCGTTTACAGTGTGTGTATGTAATATGATGGCATCAATGGCCCGTTATTTCAAATTAATAACCTATTTCTTACTGATTTAAAGTGATACATTGACCTCCCATCCTCCAACTAACGCGTAACCCACTCGGCTTCGGCGTCTGTAATAAATGGAATTTTGTAAAAATGTTTAATACAAAATACAAAATTATATTATAAAAGATAAGTCTTGCTTCACATTTCTTGCAATTTATTATATATTACTTTAATTTTATCATTAATATGACTTTTGATCCGTAGAGCTTGTATTTCCAATAGTTCACGTTTGCTCTTGATTATTTCTTTCGTGTATATTTAAATTTGTATATCCTAGTCATTTACTTTTTACGCTGTACATTAAGAAACATCTATAAAATTGTAATATTTTGTATATAAGGCCGGCCTTGATATTTTTATATTATGAGTATTAATAAATGAAAAAAAAAAATCTCGCCATTGAATAAAATTTTAAAAATAAATATTACTTATTAATAGGCAAGGTGCTGATGATTGGTAACTTATTTATTGTTTGATCTTGTAACAATTTGATTGAATCATTTTCAAGTGCGAGATGTAGAACATATAGTTTATTAAACTTGCTTAAAAATCTGCAATTGACTATACTAATTGAATTGAAAATATTCACTAGAGTCGAAACGGTATCTGATTGCATATTTGCATATTTGTCCTAATACGTACGTGTAGAATTAATTTCCCGTAGGCCGATTAATTCGTATTTTTTTTATTTTAACGTTTAAGAAATATAAAACTCGGTTGTTGCTACGGCATCAAGTTTATTTTCTATCATTTTTATCTTTTTTTGTTTGTTTTATTCATCAGTCGTAACTAGCCCATCTAAAATGGTGGGAGAAAAAATGACATATTATTTTTTTTGGCTGAAGGCCGGTACACACAAAAGGGATTTTTATTAAATAATATTTAGTTCAAAAGACTTGCCACAGACGGTTTTAAAAAAATCTGTAAAAAAACAATCTTATAAAAAGTTAACGAATTAACAATTCACAATATAATTTAATAATGCAGATGATATCATATGCCAATGAAAAACCCAACCCATTCACGTAAAGTGTTATTCGGAAATCATAAAAAAATATTCATGTAAAAACACAATAGTTAAACATTTGAACGTTGAAACTCAAAAGTCATGTACATCTATCTACGTCATAAACTCGCCTAAAACGTGGTTAACCTTGTATTACTGCAAAAATATTTAAGTTGGTGTGATTGTTTTGTTTTTGTACCTGTTTTGTGTACTTTTTGATATATATATATATATATATATATTTAGCATATGTTATGTCGTAAATATAAACCGAATATGTAAGTATATTCAAATCAATGACTTAATTTTGAATGTAATTTAATAGTAATTCATTGTTAACGATGGAAAAATATCCGTAGTATGATATTTTTTTAAAAATAAATGTTTTCTCTAGCAAATCAAGCGAATCATCTAATTAAACATCTACCGTGAAAGGTCGACTTTCCTTTATCGTATAAAAGCACATGTACAATTATAACAACAATAATAATATAAATTATAATTATGTTCACTTTCTTCACGTTTATAGGTATACAGTACAATCAAAAGTACTTAAATGAATTTTATTATTTTTTTTTAAATCAGTGTATCAAAGATACCTTACATTAATAATGTCATTTTAATTGTTATTACAAATTTATTTTTTAACATTTACAATTAATTTCGAGCATTATATTCTAATTTTCTAATGTCTACCATGTCACAAAATCAGAAAAGAAAAGCTGCCGAAGGCATTCCAGCTGCCATGGAGTTTCGATTCAACGTGAATCCACTGTTCAAATCTAACATTGTACGAGTGAACAACAATCTTGTCCCGGATGGGTTCGCTGGTGATCGACGTAGTTTACTGTAAGTCATTGTTACGCATATATAAATAAACTAATTATATACTAATTACGATTATACGTATTTAGGGATACAACTACTAAAATCACTGAAATCATAAACGACATGGGCGAAGCATCGGCGCGAGCTCAGGGTCTCACCAAACCGGTTACCACCGCACAGAAGCTCCGCAATTCCGACCAAACTGTTTACCTATTATCTGAAAAGAATGGTAAAAAGTAAGTTAATTTTATCGTCATTATGTCATTATTTAGTATTTTTCGTTTTACAATGCACTACTATTATAAAATCAAATAGATTTGCAGGAGTTTAATTTTATACGTTTTATCCTAAATAATCTCGGAACTCATTATATATGTATTATGTAATATACACTGTAGATTATTATTCATAAAAGCGGAATGTCTGTTTTTTTTATAATAAAATAAAATATAACTGAAACAATAAGGTATCGGACCTATTCCTCAAAAATATGTTTTTTCATATAACAGGCACCGCAGCTGGTGACAATTTTGAAATTTAGTCTCTTTTTTTGCTTGTAATAAAAGCCGAATGTAAATACCAATTTTGCAAGACAAACTTATTAAAAGCTGTGAATTGCAGAGAGAAAGCAAAAGCTGGAGTAGATGGTTTTCTTTAAAATGCTGTTAAAAAGCTTTTCTACCAAAACAATTAAAACATCTGCTATATATTTATTGGAGCTTAAACACTTTAATGTTAAAGAATTTAGACATTTCTCACCAATAATAATAATACTTTTTATAAATCCTTAAATTAGAAAGTTATCTTTATATGAATTACAGCAAATTTTAAATATATTTATTATTATTATTTATTTATTTATGTGTTTTATATTTTCTTTATTTATGGGTAAATTGAATCACCCGAGTCTCTATATTAATATTTAGGTTGTTTATTTATAGGCTTTGGTTTCAATTAAAAATAATGTGTGGGGGAGTAGTTATGACAATTTATCTGTAGCATACAGTCTACAGAAGTTGACAAGGATTAATTATGCCTACCTTGTTGGGGTTGGGATTTTCAAATTACATAAAACTAATACTGCTCTAGCTATTCAAACAACTATGGCCAATATATAATCCGCTATTATATTTCACATAAAGAAAACTTTTTTCTGTTAAATAATAATTCATTTGTCATTGCGTTTTATAAGTCAACATTAACTTCAACACGTAAAATCTACTGAATTGCGTGATTCCTGAAACTTTAATTATTCTAGTACATGTTACTCATTAAAATACAAGTATATAATGTTCGCCTTAAGGGTACACTGTGGTCGTTCGAATAATTTCGGTATATCTTACCTTATATATTTCAAGAGTGTGTTGACTATGTACTGCTGACCTAGCATGAAATTTAATCCGAGTTACACACGTTCTATCGATTAGATGTCTGGTAATATATTTTTATTATACACGCCATATGTTTTTGTGTAGGTTTCACACTGTGTGGGAGACCTGCGACATGAGGCAATAAAAGTATAATTATTAAGTGGTCCCAAGTTACTTTAAATTTAATTAAATTCTTTATATATTTTCAGTGGTTACGTCACAGGTCTTTTAAAAGTTGGCACAAAAAATCTGTACGTATTTGATCCAAACGGCCAGACAAAACAGGTTCAGGCACCATGCGTTCTCGATTTTTATATACACGAGTCTCGACAACGTTCGGGACTAGGCAAGCAACTATTCCAGACAATGCTGGAACAAGAACAGTTTTGCCCTGCCAAATTAGCTATTGATAGACCATCCGAAAAGCTGGTTGGTTTTTTGAGTAAACATTATGGTAGATATTATATAGTATATTTGATATTGTTGTCTTATTAAATGTATTTCTACAGGATTGGATAGGCGAATTCCTCAAATGAATAATTTTGTTGTGTATGAAGGATTCTTTGGCAGCGATACGGCAAATCACGCTGTAAATGAAGATCGACGAGTGAACATAACGGCCAGGTAAGTGATTTAAAAATGTATACGATATGTGCTTAAGTTCTTTCTACATTAACTAAAAAAAACTAAAACATAAATAATTTTCGTGGCTGACTTCTAATATTTATCCTATAACTTAGTCCTAACACAGCATTATTTGGACCGCACTGCGTTACTGAAGAGAACAAAAAACGCGTTAGGTCCCAACAAAGTTCACCCGGTCAACCGGCCGTCCAACATACGCCAATGGGTCGCTTCGGTGCTCCGCATCCATTGGGCAGCATGGCTGAGGTACACATTTTTTCTAATTTTCTATCAACATGTTATGGTGAAAGTTTATGTCTACACAAATCACTTTCATTAAAACACAACTAATGTTTAAATAATTTTGCTTTACCCTAATGCTGAATTTTTTGATAGTCTGAGAACGAAAAACATGTTGATTTCAGCAGCTTCTCAAACACCCATCCTAAACAAAATTCTAATAACAAAATGAACAACCAATACAATCCGCATATCGAAAATATTCCTTATTACAGTCCGGAAGAAATGGTATTACCTCGATCTTCACAAATGTATATTACAAGACAAGATCATAATAAATCTCAAGTTAATAATCATGTTTGTGAATCTGACATTTCGAAAGATGTCAATGTCAATATTCCCTATTACTCACAAGAATCGGTCATACACCAAAAACCATCTCAAATGGTCATAAATCATCCAACTGCTATTCCATTTTATTTACAAAAAACACCTTCATATAATTCAAAGAATCGTGTTAGATCACAAACAAATTCTAGCAGAATTTCAAATACCCCGTATCAAATCCAAGAGGACATTCCACCAGCAATGGAAAGAAATAATGTAATTAATGTAACGAATTCTCAAGGACAAATATCACACTCGATTCAACCCACTCCTACATTTAGTAATCAAGAGAATCTGGCTCCACTGGATGCAGTTCAATTATCAAATTTGAATTCCCAACAAATTGATTCAACCCGAAGAACCAATCAAAATAATATGCAAATTCCAGATTTGCAAGAGCAACACCCGCAATATCAGCAGCATCAGCAGCATCAAAATCAAAAAATGGAAAATCAGCAACTATATAATGGTCAAAATCAGAATAACCAGCATCAATATCAAGAGCAGATGGCACCACAGTATGCAAATGGCGAATCATATACTGATCCTAGTCAAAACAACAAACAATTTTATGTTGAACAAGAAAATTCAAATTATTATCCGCATCAACCTAATCATAATCAACCACCAGAAACTATTCCAGAACAATTTGTCCATATTGATCAATATGTTCCAGAAGTCGTTCCAGAAAAAATAATTGGTATTGAAAATAATTCTGAAAAAAAAAAAATCACAGATCAACACACAAATGCTGATCATTATCAAGAACAACCTTATGTAGACACTTTGGCGAGTCCGCATGATCCATCTTTGTACACTCAGTGTCAACAAGCTTCCAATGAATTTTGTGAAAATAATAGCCAATCTATTAAAAAAAAAGACACCGAACATCCTCTCTTATTCGGAAGTTTCGATGTTATGTCATTCTATGGTAGTCGTTGTCGTAATGGTCTTGATGATTTCAAGCGCTTGCCTCGAAAAACATACAAACCAATGATTGATTCTGTTTGCAATCCAATTGAAGAGCTTAAAATAACTGACAGAAATTCAGTCCCAGAAAACACATTGCAAATCGAACATACTGCATCGAATCCAAATATCCTCAAGGCCACTGATAATTTATGTTTGACTGCAAACAGCGTCGTCCAAGACTCTTATGATCGACTAGATCGCCAGTATAAGAGCCAGCAGAGATTCCACAAGCAGTTCAACGCGGAATACAATCAAGGATTTTACGCACGTAAATCTAATGGTTTGGATTTTGGTGAATCGAAATTATTAAAAAAACCTATTTTCACTGAATCTGAAACACAAAACCTATCAAATCCTGCAGAACCACACAATGCTCTAACGCCACATCAAGAGACTAACAATATTCAATAATATTCTTGAAATATTTGTTTTTTTTTTAAAACAATTGTATTGTATATAATTAAAAAAATATTTATTCATGACAATCTTTTTCCAAATACTTTAATACACGTATGCGGTTTAACTGGCTTAAACATTGGACACCCGTCCTCATCTTTAATGTTATTATAATCATCCCCACCAACATAGTCCAATTTCAATCGTTCTGCAATTCTCATAGAAAAAAAACTTGTACACATAATGCTAGTGACCTCGTACCCGTTTACAAGTCCAATCTCCATGGTACGATTTATGAGCTTAAGACCGATTGATTTACCACGGAATCTCGAATCGACCGCTAGTACATGCATGTGTAGTGACTTGTTCACCATATATATCGTGAACACATTGGCACAACGATTCATGTGAACTAATAACCTTAAAATGTCACGCCATTTGCGATTCTGGCATACAGTCGCTTCTGCGAGCATGTGATCATCATCTGCTGCAGTTATTGGTCCAGCAATGAGAACACCAATCAGCCGATCTGAATTATTTTCAAAAGCCAATGTACTAGTGCCCATGTGCAAGCTAGACATAGAATACACTAAATCTTCGGAGCACGGTTCCGTATCTCCTGGCCATCCTGCGTTGATCGGTTCGTCCGGGTAATAGAATCTTTTTAGAAACTCCAGCACTATTTGATAGTCTTTGATTGTGGCTATGCGTAATTGCACTTCTTCTATTTTGAAATCGCTCATTTCAAACTAAAAATTTTACAACGTTTTCACACGCACCAAAAAAAAACTATTAATCAAATATTATTTAAACAATACATTTTACATGTTTCCAAATGTTGTACTTCCATGTATTGACATATCACATAGACACAAATTATGTACGAATGGTCGAAACGTCACTCACACAACACACTCATCGAAATGAAATAAGTCACCAAGAATATGTTTGGCCTTGCATATATAATTTATAGCGGCATAAAATAAGAATACGAGATAAAACACATACACATAGGTATATTTGACAGAACCGAATTTTGAGCGTGTTCATTTTTACCTGATAAACAATATAGCACGGTGGCTAGTTAAAAAAAAATATAAAATGATAAAAGATAGTTTCTATATTTTCACTTATTCATATATAAAGGAATTATTTGAATGGTTTCAAGCCCAAAATGGGTTTTTTCAAGATTATCCTGTGAGTGCATCTTTAAATTATAATCCACAACAATTATACCATTTAATTAAGCATTTTAAAAAAATTAGGATTATGAAATCATTTTATTTTTTTTTACAGTAGACCGATGTTCGGGTATAAGTAGTAGTTAAGAATATATATTAATATAATATCTTATAAAACGTGGTATACTAAAATTTACATCTTCGCTTGGCATTCAGTATGAGATCACATACTTGATGTGCGCAAGTCGAAAACGACCAGAACATCGGTCTACGATTAAAAAATCCATTTCATCAATTGTTAAAATGGTCAGTTAATTAAATGAGTTCGGATGAATACTTTTTAAGTTCTAGTGCTAGCTGATTTCGAAAACATGGTTTCGAGAAAAACGCGATTGATGTTTGAAAATGCTGTAGTTTACGCTTTTGAGTTGCTACAATTCCATTCCATTCCATTCAAATTATATTCTGGTCAGATCATGATAAAGGGCTGTTTTGTGCTGAGTTTCTTCTTAGAGTTTCCGTGCTCTAAAATCACAACACATCCCCAAAGGTTAGGACAATTAACTTAACTTTCCCTGAACTAGCCCTAACAACTTTGCTTTATCCCGCTGCACTACGACTAGCGTCGGTTTCAATGTGACATTTTTAGTAAGGAAATAAATGAATGTCTGTTTAAACAACTTTATAAAAAAAAAATCATACACTTGCGACATATAAACGTGCCCTATTTGTCCTTGCGTGTTCTCCAACACCAGACAGCTTTTACTTATTTTTCGTATATTATTATGCAGAAACTTTCACTACCACTAGCGGCCAAGCCGGAAATCGTTGTGAAAGTGAAAATTCCGTTCGTGTCCATTTGCAGTTAATTTCGTGTACGATGAGTTTTGTTTTAGTATTTCTGCATTGAACTTGTCCGATACGATGAAAATGGAAATTTACAAAATGGGGATATTGTATATAGTCTATATATACTACGGGATCAGCGTGAATATCTATATAGAATTATAAATTTTATTATTGTGAAATAAACTCAAAAAATATTATACATATGCTTTCTAAGTTGATAGTCATCATGAAAATAAGGTCTCCTTACTATAGGAGATAGTTTTTGATTTCGATAAATTAAGCCCCTCATATTACATACACAATGATCACATGTATTGTTTTCAATGTCACTTATTTATTTCCATTTATATTTTTTTTAGATAATTCACAGTAGTCCAACCCCTATTCAAGGTGAACCAAATAGGTAATTATATAATACAAATGTATATAAAATAATTCACAAAACGCATTTTTTTATTATTTATGTTGTTTATTAATTTCAGAGACTATATAGCCGAGATTTGTTTATAATTTGCCAGTTGCTAGTGTATATTTTGCTACTGTAGCACATATATATTGAATGATTTGTATTTATAGTGTTATTGTTATTTTACTTTGTATTATCTTGTACTTGCCTCCCGTTTGTAATATTTATTTATATGTGTTGTATTTAGACAGAAATATTCATCTGAAAATCATTAAGCCTTCATTTAATGTAAGATAATGATGCAATCCAATTTTCCGTATTCAAAAAGATATTGCAAACATTCCAGTAGTCCATACCTCCATGCAATCGGTAGATATGAGTTTTTCGATTCCGGTTTGATCGAAAGAGAGCACCATTTGCAGCAGCAACATCAGTACGACGACAAAATTAAAGATGAAATCGAAGATAAGCTCGACGACATCGTCGACAGTGTCCGAAAAATTGACATTCTTCTCGAGGACAAGGCTTCGGTGGATAGTGATAAACCCGAGAAAGAAGTAAAATTCGAGAAAAACATCGATGAGATTATTGAAAAACCAACTGTTCTTAAAAAACCGACACATTTTCATTTATCGAAACAGCACACTGGTTTAAAGAATATATCTTTCAATGTGGGCGCTGCCGTCTCTCCAACTGATAAAATGGAATTTGACCAAGAGGAACCCGAGAGTTTCGGTGTCATTAAAATAAACCGTCCTATTGGAAAATCACATCATCCTCAACTCGATAACATAGATGCTGCATCTACGGTATCCTCCAATGGTTCGGAAGGACTTACTGATCAAGGCTATGTAGACCTCAAGTTCTACCACAATAAGTTGTGGTAAGAATTTGCATATCGAATTTAACATTGTGCAATATTAAAAATCCTAAATATAATTATATTTATTATAAAAAGTGATAGTAAACTTTAAATAAAAGTTGCTATTGACAAAAAATGCATTTTTGCAGCACATGAAATTCCGAACAATTATACATTATTTTATAATTATATTTTTACTTCTTGAAACAATTTAAAATTTATAATATTGCTTGCTTTGTATTTATAAAGGCTATTGTCGACTGTTATTATTATAATATAGTATAAATTATTTAAGTAAAAATGAAGAATAACCCGGGAAGCATGGACCATATTCAAAATTACGACAAAAATAATTTTAAGATAACTGGAATGTAATAAAATATATACGCTGCTTTTACATAAAATTTGTAAGAGTTCATCAATAATTTGAACCTTTTAGTCTTTATATAGTAATGTGTTCTGTGCTTAAATCTACTTTCTATGTTTGTTTTTCCTGACATCAATATAAATTATATATATGTAAAATGTGTTTAAAATGCAAAAATATATAGTATATATATGCACCTGTGTGTTTTTAATTGCGTTACTGCTTGTTATCATTTTAATTTATTTAGTTTACTCTAGATACTAAAACATTTTAAATTTTACAGCGCACCATTTGAGCAAAAATTCCAAGATTACAAGCTCTAAAAAGCAGATTTATAATACATGTTAGAAATAGCAATCAATGTTTACAAATTGATGAAATGTAAAATTTTTCAATTATTTGTTTAAGTTTGACAAGAAATAAATTGTCCAATGTGTCATTTTGTTTTATTAATATATTAGTATACCCCTCGTGAGAAATGTAAGTATTTAAAAAAGCTCTATATAAATAATTAAAAACAGATTAGCTTTTTAAAACAACACAATTCACCATATATATTTTTCGCATTGGCTGTGGTTCTGAAACCCGGCAAAGTGATGTGTTTTTCGAATGTAGCATATATTATTATAATCTAATCTATAAGCTATGAAGAGGAAAACTCCTTGCAATTACTTTTATAGTTTTAGTTTTAATTATATTTCAAATTATCGTATTTTTTTGTCTCTGATTTATGAATGTAAAATGATTATTTGCAGTTTAATGTATTAATTATTTCTGGTACAACCCGGTCGAAATCACATTACATTTTCTTATATTGCTTCTAAAACGATTTCACGTAAAATTTTATTTGATCATTTTACATCCATCACTTAAAAGGAAAATGAAAAAAAAACATCTAGACTTTGCTAAACTTAAAAACTAAGTAGTTTTATTTCTTTACACGCCTGTGTAGTAAACACAGGTGTCCGAGTCTGTCCTACATTTTCTAAATTTCCGGCCCAAGTATCAATTTGTGGTTGCACAACGGTTGTAAAACTATAACGGTAACGGTGCGAATCATCGGATCTACTAAATTTCAATATACATATTATATTTTTTGATTTTGTTTCCATTCCATTCTACAATATGCCCGATGATTTGATTTGTGTCATAACGCTATGCCCGGTGACGGTGAGCACGATGGTATTATGCCCTAGTTCCTGTATGTGTATGATAACCTTGACGACTCGCCAATTCTTATTAAAAACAATAATTTATATATATTAGTAAATTCATAATTCGTTTGAAAGCTACCTTATATTATCTGTGTGTTCATTTTAAACAATTTGGTAACATGACACTATAAGAATAATAACTTATTTATGTTTTAATATTTAAAAATTGAGGCAGCGGAGAAAGAAAAATGGTGTGCGTATTCAAATACATGTCTATGGGTGTGTTGAATGTTTGTAAAGGTTATTTCACTCAAGTAGAGGATTGCATTTTTGTCACCACCGATTTGTATAGAAAATATTTCAAGGTCAAAAATATGATTTTTCGTCACCAAAAAAGTGAATTTTTGTCGAGAATGCACTGAAGAGGTGTGCATTTTTGTCAGTAAATATATTTATTTCATTAATCCATGATAGCACGATCTGACACCGACCGTTATTTCCTTTTGGGAACAGATCAACCGCTACCGATTATTGCTGGACAAAATATAGCAACATCAGTCACACCGATACATTTTAAAACCGACTACACCTACAGCAACAGATTTTTTTGTAAAACTATTCTTGAGCGAAAAGATTCAGAAAAGGGGCAACTAAAGCTATGGCAATTTATATGGCAGCAATTATAATACTTTTAGTTGCAAACTTGTTGTCTAACAGTATGAGTGACAGCAATATTTACAAAGTTGCCTGCTATGGCTTTAATAATAATCAAATAAGATAAAAAGACAACAAACGGCAAAAAAAAATTAAAAAATTGGTTAAATATAAAGCAGATATATACTTATTGTTATCATTATATAATAATGATAAAAAATAACAAAATTAAATCTGTATGTAGAACTACAACTAAAAAAATAAGAATTTAAAGAACATACTTATATGTCAGCTCATTTTGCTTATCGGAAATCATAAAGCGTTTGCAACCGAGTTTGCAACTTGCACAGGTTTTGTGTGAGAAATTCCTTTCACCGTGAAATAACTCCCGACATTATACATACATTATATGTAAATTGAATAAACTAAGACTGGCTTTATAAAATTTCAAAACTGCCATTATAATAATAATACAACTGGAACTACAACATTTAATGTAGTATAAATTCATAAAAATCGCACTTAATTTACTGTGCGCAAAACTACGCGCCCGATTGTTATATGTTTATATATATTCCATAGTTTTTTTAGTTTATTGAATGTGACAGGTAATATTTCATGCACTTTCTACATAGCCCAAAAGTTCTCCAGCAACAACGGTACGAGTACGACATTAATCGACAAGGCGAAGTAAGACAAGATTTTAATGTATACATTTATAACTGTGTTATAAAGACATTTGTAATTTATAAATTATAATTTATTAATATTATCTATCAACTAAAGATAACCAATATTTTTATTATTTTATTTCTATTTGTTTATTTATTTGTGGAAGTATTTATTTTGCGTTCAGTTCGCTATTTTTAAATTTGTTGTGCAATAGCGTGTGGAATTTATCATTGTAGCTAAAGGCGAATAATATCTGCAAATAAATTGCAAATTATCCAAGTGCCACATTGACGGAGCAGACGAAGATTATGAATACAGAAGTTTATCATGAAGGATGGCTCATTAAATCACCACCTACTAAACGAATCTGGAGAGCAGTGAGTCATATTATTTCAATGAAATATTAAATGAAATATTATTTGTTGCACTAGTGTTTACTCCGTAGTTTTGTTTATACCTTGAAATGTATATATACATAGATATAGTGCTACACATTTCCGAAATATCTATATATGTTATGTATGTCTAATATATACAATATTACTTCGATTTATTTTCTTGTGTTCTATATACTTAAAACAAAAAGATTAATGTGCAATTGAATATTGAATCATCACAAGCATTCTGTTTCTGTGCGCTAAGCGATGTTTTTACTTGTTGCTTTACATTATACAGTATGCGGTACTTTCGTCATTTATGTGGTTTAACTAATGCAGATAGACACTGTTAACTGTATAGAGCACTAAAAAAAATGAGGGCAGATTATGCTTTGTTGTTTGTCGATTGAGAGATGAAATTTGATACTATTTACCAACACGGCAAATTTTTAGAATTATAAACCGATTTTTTTTAATCGTTCTTAAAAATGTATTTATGTTTTGTAGCTTTATTTTAAATGCAATAGGTCAAAAATAATTATTGTGTATTTATTTTTTACTGTTCACAAATTATAAATATAAATTCTCGTTTTAAATAATTATATTTAATTTTGTTAGCGATGGCGCAGACGGTGGTTTACATTAAAACAGGGCGAAATACCTGGTCAGTTTTGCTTGGAATACTACACAGATAGGAACTGTCGAAAGCTGAAGGGTGTTATTGATCTCGATCAATGTGAACAGGTCGATTCGGGCTTAAGGCTCGAACACCGCAAACAGAAGTTTCAAAACATGTTTGACGTGAAGACTCCCCGCCGCACATATTACTTAGCTGCCGATTCCGAGGCTGATATGAATGATTGGGTGAACTGCATTTGCCAAGTGTGCAATCTGCAGGATTTATCAAAGCAAGGTGGAGAGAGACAATGTACGAACAATTTTCAATATCCTATATATTATAGCAAATAATAACATTTTTTTCAGATTATAACGTTGGAGCTGAATCGGTATTTAATAAACCGTTATTATCACCTGATGAGTCCAATACAACTGGTTCATATAAAAACAACAGCTCAAATGAACCGGATACGACGTGCTCATTTATTTCTTCAACAACAAATGAAAATTCAAATCCAAACAAGCCTCAGTCGCCAGATGACGGGACTTATCAAAACGACGATTTTGCATTCCGAAATTCCATGTATTCTAATCGTGAGACTATATTGTGCGAAGCTAAGCTGCCCAATTCTACTAATTTGACGGGTAGAGAGTCCACTGCAGTAGACTACTACAACTTCAGTATGGTGGCCAATGAAACGGCCAGAGCGCAGGCAACAATTGAACGATCTCAGTCGATGAAGCTAGCAAATGACACAAGTGGCTTGCCAGCGTTTGGACCACATCATGTCCGTACACAGTCTTTGAGCGAGCCAAGATGCTCTGGTGCTGTACGAAAGATTCCAGAAAATCTTAATTTAGCTGATAGTTTTGTTGGAGACAGTGCTGAACCATCTCCAGCACTAAGCACATGTTCAGGGCCCTATATTCCAATCAGCGAGTGTTTCTCAGGAAGTCCAGTTTTACTTAATAACGAAAATCCAATTACGCCACTAAATTCGTTAGATCCTCGATTTTACGATATGCCTCGCAGTCATTACAACATTGGACTTAATTTGACCAGCGATCAACCTTATTCACCCAAGCGGAATAATTGTCCACCGGTAAGTATTCAAAGAGGCTGTCTTTATTATATTATATAATGGTGTGTACACTTTTGCAGCCGAGCACACGAAGTGGACGTTCCAGTCCAACAGATTCGGAAAGTGTATTTACAGATGATGAAGAATGGATACAACCACCAATGGATGGTGCAAAAGGTAATCTGGTATACCAGAGACTGAGATGAATAATATTAAATTAAACAATTATACTCAGATCGCAATTTACGACCATCAGACAGCTCTGTAGAGAATGATTCATACACATTCACATATACTCAGAGGTTTTCAAAAATGCCTGAAGATTGCAAAATTGATTCCGAAGGGTTATGTTCAGGCTCAGATCCTACCATTTTGAGGCCGTCAAAACGGACCAACGGTCTTATTTTAGAACATGTTGAAGAACGCAACCGAGATACGCAATCCTCAGATACTGAAAATGCTTCTCCTGCAATTGGACCAAAGGACGTGAGTTGTGTAAGTATTTTTAAACATACTATTTTATCTATTTTATGTTAATTTTTATTTTTTTAGTGTGTTGAGGAAAGCTACGACATTCCACGATCTCATCACTTACCATACTTCAATATGCACAATCCAAAATCAGAGTCTCCCAATCAATTGCATAGTGGCGATCTAATAGCCCAGTCGACTCCTAATCTAGTCGTTGACAGTAATACATTGAAATCTACGAAGGTCACTTCAAGGGCACACTTTTACTCAAACGCGGCTCCCACTAAAATCGAGGGAAATGTATTCCGTTACGATTTCGTGGAACAGGTTTGTAAATATATATACATTTTAAATAGTCTCTTTTTAAAAAGTAAAAAATAATATTCTTTAGGAAAATGCGCCTTTGGTTGATAGGAAACTTAAACCCAAGACACAATCAGAGGAATCACACGTAACAGAGTTGACCCCATCAGAAATTGCCCCTAAACCATTGATTTTAAGTACTATATCACAGGAGCAAAGGCCGCCATGTATAGATAGAACACTTAAACCGAATACACCATCAAAGGTTGTTTTTTTTCTATAAATTAGTAATAATTAATAATAATAATTCATCGATTATTTTAGTTTGATACCTGTTCTTTGCGTAGGCGAGGTGGCGGACAGGCTTCCTTGTCTCTATCATCCGAATCCGAGTTTCTGAAGAATCACACCGATAACATATCCAAAACTTTACCTCGAAATTATAATAATTCCAATGTTCCAATGTTACATTCGAATTTAACGACGAAAGTACAAATGAAAAACACTAGCATTTTAGAGTATTGTGACTTGGATCATCCGAATCCATCGACGGTAAGCAAGCCGTTGACAAGCACATCTAGTGTCTCAAATTTATCTGCCAACCTGCGTAAACCTATGCTGGGTAGATCTACCAATGACGTATCAGGTACTTTCCCAAAGTCTGTATCCACAGAAAATAGTGGAATTGTTTACAAATCAGTAGACTTTGTAAAAACAGAAGCCATTAAGCGCACCCGCCAAGATACTGAGTTAAATAGAGCAAAAAATCTATTTAAAGAATAAACATTATATGGCCTTAAGGATAAGGATAAACGTTACAGTGATGAAACGTGTCTTAGTAGTAGAAAACTATAAATATAGTAGAAAAAATGTATATAACAAAATATGTTTTATTTTGTCTATTATATTAACATGACAAATTGCTGTTTTATAAAAATAATGTTATATACTTTTTACACTTAGAAAATTGTAGCTTCAATTATATTATATGATTATTATTATGAGTATAATCAATAACTGCGTATCACAGTCAATTAGTAAGTAATCATATTTTCAAAATTAGAATCTGCAATTATTATGATAATATAAATTTTCCTTTAAAATTTATAATAAACGCGATTTAACACTACATTTTTAATTTTCGTTCATTTGACAATTTTATATTTACTTTTTAGTTTCACAGGGGATTAGAAAACTTTTGAGAATTAAGCGCTAATATTACCTGATGCCACTTCATTTCATTTGTAAATATTAGACTAATAAAATATTTAGGTTGTATGCGATAATTCGCGAGACAATAATCGATAACGAATAACAGAAAATCGTAAATTTAAAACACATAAACAAGTGAATTCATATATTATAGGTGGAATCCGTCCTCAAAGAATGATTTTCAAACGGTCGGTCCAGATTCGTATCCATAAGTTTGGTCACCGTGACTACGATTTATCCCATTCAAAACATGTAATCCTGTTGTTATATGTAGGTAGGGTTTTGACTGAAAGAATGAGAAGAACTATATCACCATCTCAGCATGGTTTTATGGCCGGACGTTCCACATCGACGAATTTAGTTGAGTTTACGAATCACGCTATCAGTGTGATTGAGTCTGGTGCACAGTTGGA
>JANSTU010046710.1:0-10418 GCA_027564075.1 Bolitophila hybrida | reverse complement strand
ATATTAATTTTAACAAGAATTTGGTATAATTCTCATATTATTAGTCAAGAAAGTGGAACACTTTTGGTTCATTAGGGATAGTACCTATATGCTATTGGAGGCAGTTATACAAAAATTATGATATTATTTTTTGTATTAACATTTGAAAATTTATTCTCTTAACATTTTTTTTCAAATTATAAATATTTTTATTTTAAAACGATCAATAATATAAAAACATAGTGAAAAATATACTGTACGAATACATTGACTGACTTTATTTGCTATTAATTCAGTTTAACAATAGACAAAACAATATAATTTAAAAAATCTATACGGAAATTAGCACAGTTAGCGAATAAAATATTGAAAACAGTGTTTTTTAATAACTTGTTGAACACACATTGATACCCATAAATATTCAGAAATATGTCCAAGTGAATATTCCTAAGCTCATAAAATACCATTTCAAAATATCACACTACTACGAGTATGTAAATAATAATTATGTATGTATAATTAAAAATATTTTTTCTGAACATTAAAAAAAACACTCATAAAATAAACAATCTTTAGGATAATAAAAAAAATCGTATCAAACATCCAATAATATCCATCAATACTGAGGATTACCAATAACAATCACTACAATTTTATTTCCGTTTAATTGAGTGCATAATTCGTCCATAAAACTTCCAATAAGCACCCCTAAGCCCATAATCCACTTATACAAATAAACACACAAAAAAAGGAAACTCACTAACAATACGTGTCATGTGTGTCTCCTTTATAATAAAAAAACACATTCCATATCGATCACAAAAAAATATTATTAATACACGGAACGTACATCTGAACCTGATTTGCAAATTGTTAACATTGGATACAAATGAATTTGACCCTGCGCATGACCGCATATCTTGTCCGAATTAACAATTGCTTTGTTATATATAGTATGTAAATGTGTATGTGTTTGTCTGGACAATTGAATTTATTTATGAGTGTATGCATAGTGGATTATTTAGTAGAATGCGGTCGTCCCTACAAACTGCTGTATACATGAGTGCGAGATGCATAAATTAGGGACTATACATTATGCATTTATAAATAGGGCTTTTTTATGCATACTCATATAGCAAACCCCCGAAATACACAGGGACATGTGCACAAAACACATTTTCATGTATCTATTATATATACAAATGTATGCTGGGTGTACAGGCGACTTTACGACCGATCACGAGCGTGAGTGTGTTTTTTATGCGATGTGTCATTGTGGCGGGCGACATGTTCTTCCTACGCTCTGCCACGACATGAAAACAACATCAAATTTTCACATACATAAAAAAACATGCATCTGAAAACGATTAATTATATACGCATTTCTTATCACATGTGTTCATTTGAGTGTGTTTCACGACGCACATTCATTTCATTTCCCAAGTATATATGGATTAACCCTTTTTATACAAAGACCGCGCAGAGATCGTTGTCACCGGTTTTATTTTTATTGCCAGTTGAGGAAATGCTTTGCTTAATTGCGGTGCTTGTATAAATGCATTCGATTGAGATGATCTTGACAGTTTTTATGTGTTTGTGTGTGGGGGCTATTAATTATTTATGTATATATGGTATATGGATGGGTGAAACTATAGAAAATAATTAACGTTTAGATGTTTTAATTTTGAACATAAGCCGAAGAATGTTAATCGTGTTGTTATAGTGAAATATATAGTTTTATAAAAACTGATTTAAACGACATAACATATAGAATTTCATTAATACATTATGGTATAATTAAATATGCAATTTAAACATTTAAAAAAAAAACTCATTTCCAGTAAATTATATTAAATTATCATTATTGAAAAAAAGGCACAGTACATTTTAAACATTCCACAAAATCCAAATGTGCAGTGAAAAACCAACATAAAATGGAATTAAATTACTGCTTTTTTTAAACAAAAAACAAAAAGCTCAAAATAATAATTTATTATACGTATAAAATATTTAAATCGCATTCACCGGTTGAACGATTAAAATAAATAATGCAAGTGCAATATTTTAATGGTGTATGTAAATTGAATACTCATTGAAATGAAACGGCGTTCTGTATTTTGTACAATTAAATATTCTACAATAATAAAATACTCTTTCATCTATCAATGAAACTAAATATTCTATCGATATCTATACTATAAAAATACAATATCAAACTACATCCCAAAGGGGTGAAAGAAATGTACATACAATTCGTACCAATATAACAAAAATGTACAATATAGGCATCGAAACTATGTTCAGTGATGATGTCGAATTATTGAAGCGATGATGTGAAATAAACGGGGTACCACGTATGTATATGATTGATTGATATGCTCAACGTTCTTTTGTAAACTCGCACACATGTAAACGAAGCATTTATATTTAATTCCTGGAGATATTTTATTATGTCCGGAAATCGGAAGTTCATCAGCCGAATCGGTCGGTGCTATCTATATACGTACACATATTTATGTTTGGGGGTGATATGATTCCACAATATTTGAGTGTGCTGAATTTAGAGTTTGTCAAATTGGATTTGGATCGGGAATGAGGTTAATTTGCGTGTAATGTTCGCAAGTGTTTAGCAAAGCAAATACAATTTAATTGAATTTATTTTGTTTGCTTCGCATATATGGTACATTCATATTCGTCAATATATATTTTGGAGAGATTCTGATAATTTTCAGGTTTAATTATATTTCATGCAAAATATATCAATTTAGTTTATGTTAGATTTATGATAATATATCTATCTTCAGTGTATTTATATCTTCTTTCTGATGTTCCTAAAGGATGTTTTCTTTGTCCAAAACTCAATACCAATATCTTTCTTACCGTCTTCAAGATCAATTAACAGTGGTAAAAGAAAATGTAAAATCATGTCCTCAGCCTCGGCCTAATCACATGCAAAAACATAAATTAAACTGGGCATTAGTCAAGAGCGACATTATGTATGAAGATTTTCAAATAAATTAGACTGCATAAATAACAATTTCATCAAAAATCTCGTTAATTTTAATTTTTACCGACCCAAGTTTAAGGGAAATTACATTTTGCATAAAATTGGTCAGTTCAAAAAAAAATTATTGTATAAATACAGATTTTTTAATGTCTCAGCTTAGGTCATATATTTTCATCATATTTTAGATTGGTTTATACCAAAAATGTGAAGGAGAATTTGCAACTTTTTTCTCCAAACAATTTTTTGAAATCGGCGCGTAACATAACTTAAAAAATATTGCATCGATATATACATTTATAATTAATTTAAAATAAAAAAAAATACAAGCAATGATAGGCTGATTTTTTAATATGAAAATGTTACCCCTTCGACAAAAATCGAAAATTGCATATTTTATATATATTTTCGTTCATCCGCACAAGAAATAATTTTATTGTATAAATCACTTCGATTTTATGATTTCAGGTAACACTATTTTTTGAAGCACGTGATAAATAATTATTATTTGTTATACACAAATATCATGCTCTCCAAAGATAGCTTATTATTATGTATACAAAAATTGTGTAATTATATTTACTCAGAACTGCCCTAGCAGCAAAAGGTACGAAAAATTAAGACTTCAAGAACTTTCAAGTTCATTAAAACTAGCTGAAGTTCTTTTAAGGAAACAATAATTTTTCGGTCGTACTTTAAAGGCAGTCAAAGTTCCATAGGTTTATCATTATTGTTACCGAAATCACATTTTCTTTAAAGTACAAAGTTTCTCATCTTATTGGATCCTGTAATCCCTTGTGGGACATATTCGGATTCATTCACCTTTTGATTTAAAGTGCTACATTCGAAAAACACTTCGCTCTGCCGGCCGGGATTGAACCGGCGACCTCCCAACGCGTTAACCCAATCGGCTATGGCCAGCGTAGTTGTTTTAGAGTACATTTAAAATAGCTAGAGTACACAAATTTTCGTAACCAAATCGCGTTGTTCTTTAACCCGATTAATCGAACAGTAAAATTAATGATTTTCAAATGATTTTTTCTCCGTGATGGAAATAAATAATAATCGAATTATTTTTATTACAAGTAGGTGTGAGTATAGACTTAAGTTTTTGTAAATATACGTGCCCCTAGCTCTTCTCTATGGGCTTCAGAGATATGGTAAAAAAAACCTTTACTTGCAGAAACAAAGATCTGGCCTGACGTTGGCAAGACAAGAATGAAGTTAATGTTTCTACAAATCACGATGTGGTGTATCCTGTGCATATCGTCCAACAACGGACTAGAGGCGAAAAAGAACTATAATACGTGTGAATCAACCAGTTCTCACCCACAACTACAACAATTGCATGGGTGGAGTGGATTTGCACGACAACGCTTCCTGCAATTATCGAGTTGGGATGCGCTCTAATATGTGGTACTGGCCATTGTGGCTATCCACTTTAGAGTCATCAGTTTCACGGATGCCATGCTATTTTTGCCTATTTTTTTTTCTTTATAAAAAATATAGTTTTTATTTCTTATCATGTTAAATTTTCTATATGTAGCTTTAAAAATGTTATTCCAGACTGACAAATTCATTCCACTGATTTCCGATTTCCGTTTATTGTATTTTATTTAGTTTAAGCTTACATTTTTATTATTAACTGGAAAAACACACTTTTTTAAAATAATATTATGTATAACATAATTTAAACTATTGAAACAACGTGCATTTGTTACATTGACTGTGAAATTAAATTGTAAAAGTCTGCCAATGGCCATTGCAGACTCAATCTTTTGTATTAACAGTATTTTTTTTGTAATTTTAGACCTTTTTATAAGTTTTAGTACACGATAATCGTAAATGGAAACCATTCTCTAAAATCCCTAAATTGACTAAATTGCCTAAAAATTAAAATTTTAAAAAAAATAGGATTTAACATTTTAAAATTGTTAGTGTGAATACAGCAGGAATGCCATAATTGTTTTTGCTCATTGAAATTCGTAGTGTAATGGAGCTATAATGCGACATTCACAGTAAAAAAAGAATAAAATAAAAATATGTTGTTATTTTATTTAATAATTTATTTGTATTATTGGATATTGTTTTAAAGTGAAATTAATCAAATCGCAATCGACAAAAACATTTTTTAAATCTTTTTTTTGAGACACCTTTAAAATAGTTTTCTGATGAAACAGAAAAAGTTGAGGTGGGAAGAAAAAAATCATTTGGATTAATCTTCCGAAATCGCATGCGGATAGCTGTGTAACGATTGCCAAAATTGACGCCATTGACAATTGCACTTTTTGCCAATAGTGTAAATCCAGCCTAAGAACTAACTATAAAGCGATCTAAGTCCAATTCCAGGTATAATTAATTATATCTGCATTTAAAACCCGAAAACAACTTAAAATAATCAGTACATTTCATTTAAAATGGGTGAGTGCCAAAGTTGAACAAAAATCATGATGTGTGCGGTTTAGTTTTCCATAAAAATTCATATATTTTTAAAGCTATAAAACAACATAGCAACAAATCCTTAAAAGCAAAAAGCTATAAATTGAATACATTGTAAACCAAAAATGGTTATGTTGCATTTCAAAACATAGAGTTCTACAATTTAATTGAAAGCTTGTTTATTTTACTATATTCAGTTGGGTCACATTCGTGCTCTCGTTAAAAGTAATAACATATTTGTTATATTATAGTTCTATAAACTCATATAATCTTATATACTCGTACACATTCCATACATTGCGTGGCAAAGTCCTGATAACCCCGCACTGCTTGCTTTAGTATAGTCATTATTACATTTCTCCGACATAGCGCACACATATTCACATAAATACACGTGCACCATCGCTTTTACACACCCGCGACACCTGGCATCCAAATTTCCGGTTCATTATTAGACTTTTTTTTCGTCGACAAACTGTGATTGTGTGTGTCGTGTCTGCACAAACTATATTCAACATCTACGGAAAACCCTTGTCAAGGATCGAGTGTGTGCCAATGATATAATGAATTGCCCAAAGAGAGGCGAATTTTTATATATACATATATATATATATATATATATACATAGTCCTAAGTACACATATGCGTGCCAAGTGGATGCACACTAAAGACGAAGATTTTACAAATAATATTTATGCGCATCTGCGAATGGCAGAATCTTTATTGTGACTGTGTGTTCGTGTGTGTTTGTGAGATATTCGCTTATTTGCGATGTCGTGTAATGTTGATTTAATGTTTATGGATTTTATTTGTAATATGTGTGTATATATGGCAATATATTTAAAAAAAAAAGTGCGGTTTGAGGGTGTTAATTTTAATATTTTAAAGTTGTGGGAAAAATCTATATTTTCATGCAATATATATTAAAAATGTAACTCAGATTTAAGGTATATAAAAGCTCAAGAACATCATCTTTTCAGTTGAAAATTATTAAAATTCATGTAACATCGCCTTGTTAAGTCCACATTTTCCATACGGCGCCCTATTCCCATGCTCTCGTCCCAGGGGTCGATACATGCGCAATTAATGCTTCAATAGATTCATGCACGCGCCTCACTTGCAACAAGTGTTTTCTCTGGATGTTTCACATGCGTTTGTTTTTATCTTGGCCATTATAATATACTTCCTCGTACATTATACATATTATATGTGTGCAACGAAAATTCGGTGGGAAAACATTAGGGTTACGCTGTGTGATTTTAAACGTTTATTATTATCTGTGAGGGTGTAATACAAATATAGATGTACAGATGTGTACTTTTATGGTTTAAGTAATATTTATAGAAGTGTTTTTAGATGAAGATACCAGAAATGGGGATGTGTATATTTATTAATGCGGAAATAATCACACCCTTTTCCCACATTTTTAAGATACGCGGAAAGACAGAAAAATTATGCTCTATCGAAAATATATTTCAAAATAACATTATCTCGAATTTCTTCGTAAATTACTGGCAGCAGTATCTATAAGCATTAGCTTCTAAGAACTATATAGAATATCAAATGCATTGCATTCAAACGATGCATTATGCAGTAGTGATAACCGAAATGTACATATATACACAGAACATTGTCTGCGAGCTGCATGCAAATTAATGCGTTTGAGCTTTGATTGGAATCAATTAAAGTGCATATTGCATATAAATCTGCTGAGGCGCAATGGGTATTTACCATGTGAAGCGTATAATATGAATATGAAAGACTAAATTTAAAAAGATAGGCAAATATTACTGTAATTAGAGATCTTTTAAGGGTTGGGTACGAGATTCTCTTTTCAAAAATTCTCTATTTCAAAATTCTGTTTGTCAATGTTCTGGATATTTCAAAATAATGTATACTTGCAAGGGTGCAAATAAAAACCAAATCATTAAGGGGACCTCACCACTTGTGACTATAAAAAATGTTTTTGCATAGCATTTTGTGAAATATATCTATCTAAAATTATGTCCTGAACATTTCAAGTCGATCCGAATAAAAATGAATTAGATATTGACTTTGAGAGAGAAGCGCGTATTACGCAGACAACATGCAACACTGACGCCAGCCCGGTTTCTGTCCACATTTTTCGGCAAAAAAAATCGTAAAGGCAACAAATTGATATTTTGGAATATTTTGGAATAGATGTCATGATGTCAATGTAAGTTAAGAAAAATGGTTTTCATTTTGTAAACTGAACTTGACATTTCTATTATGCGTAGAATAAGTTCCCAAAACTTCAGAAAAAGTTTGGCTAAAAAAAAAAGTTTTGGTACAAAACTGAACCCAAGTACCTTTTTACACGTAAATTGACGTTTCTTTCGACTATGTTTGAAATGTTCATCTGTATTACCAATGTGTGGTAAGAGTAGGCAGTGCTGATAACTTCATTTACAAAGAAATCCCTTAATTACCCTTTTTTAAAAAAAATTGTTTTCTCTTATTTCCAATAAATTAATACATTTTCTAATAAATATGGACATTTATGTCGATTGTATTCACGCTTATTTCTTTTAGTCTTTTACCATTTTTTTTAAATGTGTTCAAAATACCCATATTTGCATTGACAATTCCCTTTTTTCCTCAAAATATCCCTTAAAAAGGGAAAATTCCCTCAATCTATCAGAACTGAGTGTAGGTACCTTAAGTTCCACCAGATGTCGGAAGATACTGTAGAACTCAGAAATTTTAGAAAGTGTGTGTGTGTACACTGATTATTATTTTGTCAAAAAAACCTAGTCAAAACTTTAAACACATTTTCTGAGAAACATTATTTTTTCAAGCTGGCCGGTAGGATTTCTCCAAAACTATTAAACGGGTCACATTGATTTTTTTTATTTTAATTTTTTTTAAATTTATTGGAGCTTGAGCCTAAATGCGAATATCATTTCATATTTTTTTCGATTTTTACTGAAATTTGAAGAGCGATAAAACGTGAAATTTCGATTCGATTATCATATAATTTCAACTTTTCCTATAGCCGTAATCCTACCGACCAGCAGGTCCCGATTTTTTTTGAAGCGGGGTTACAGAACTTTTGAAATTTTTGTTGATGATGTTGATTCCTTTGGAATAATATTTTTATAATATTATAATAATAATAATATTTCATATTATTATATTAATAAGTTTTCTAATATTCATAAAAAAAAACTTAAAAATGTCTTTTATATTCAAGAAATAATAATATTTTAATAAAATCGATCGGTTGCAGAAAATCTAGAAAAAAACATATTAAAATATGTAGTCAAAATTTTTGGAAAAACAGCTCTCAGAAAAGAGCTAAATGCAAAAAGATGGTCAAATAGGGAAACAATAAATAAAATGGGAACAAACACAGATAGCAAATATCAATTGGTTCTGAGCTAGTACGGGAATGCGGGTAAACTAGGAATCGCATATAATTCGACAGTAACGGACCTAAAAGACAGTGGACGTTCATCAACGATCTTGAACCTAAGGACCATCATCGAACTTGGACCCGACGGACGACCAACGACCAGTAGAACGTCACCAAACAGACAGGCGATTTACATAGAATGAGAGCGATACTAGGGCATCTGTATTTCTATGCATTGTCTTATGTGGAATTGAATCCCATATCCTTAAAAAATAGGCCCAAGTCGATTGTCAGGTATTGCATTCATATGTTGGAAAAATCGCCATTGCCAAGCGGTCGAGGACAGGATATGATAAAAAACGTAATTTTTATATGTATTATTCGTCATACATTTATACTCGTACTTCATGTTTATGTTACAAACGAACGTAAAATATTGTTAGCGTCACCTTTAATTTCTAATGTATATTTATCTTAGGCTTATGACTTCAATTAAATTGCATCAAATAAATTGCGCAAATCATCCATCTGCCGGTTTAATATACTATTTTTGGGTATGTTAAAATTATGGGTTCTTATAATAACATAATGTAAATTCATTCATTTTCTAATAATACATATATACGCAATTTGTCTCTCTTAAATTGCTATATTTTATCATTATGTTCAAGATTATCATATAAATTTTATTCAAACATCAGAAAAAAGTATTATTGTCCACAGCCAGCTCATTCGTAATATTTCAAAATCAAATATAACAAAAAAGAAGATAAAAATCATTCTGCAGACGTAAACAAACAATCCAATCTCCTCCCATGAAAAATCGTCTTCATAAACAACATAATTAAATGCACTATTTTAAGCTGTTCAATTAACCGCATAAAACACACTCAACTAAATATTCCACATATGAAAAAAACATAATTTCTTTGCGGGTCACGCAGCCGCTAGTCTTCAAGACTCACAAACTCAAAAATCGCGTTTTTTTTGTGTGTGTGCATGGATTGTAATCTCTGCCGCGAACCGAACATAAATATAATACATGCGTCTGCCATATGTGCGATCGTTTATTCACAAAATGCAACCCGTAAATGATATTATTATCCCGAAAATGAAAACCACACAACAAACGTTTAATTCTTTATTTATTCTTACAAAAACGCAGCCATCAACAACAAATTATTTGTTGATATTTTTAAACTTATATCTCGTGGTTTTTGTGGTTTTACAATATCAATATTTTCAGATTGAGATTTTTTAAACATTTTGAACATTTTATACATATTATGTGTTCCAATTATATTCATTCAATATGAGCACAGGATGTTTTCACCCAACGCTTACGCACATTTATAATTAAAAAGGTACGAAGTGTCTGTGCGTGTGCCAGGAATTTATTTTATCTGTTTTTTTTTGTTTGTATTTTGTTCATATGCCTTAGGAAAATTGATCGTAAAATCGGTGTCGTTAAAATTGAGCTATGTTCGAAAATATGCCAACGGCGCACATCCTTGAAATTACTGAAAAGGGATGGAATGTCGAGCGGACGATTTCTATCAATAGAAACTAAAACGAGTGACGCAGGTACTCTCATTCGAAATGTACGCCTTCCGGTAGTTA
>JANSTU010046699.1:0-10419 GCA_027564075.1 Bolitophila hybrida | reverse complement strand
TGAATAATAAAAATGAATTTTGACAAAAAAATGTGTTTTTCATTGAAACGATACGAACTTTTCAGCCGACCTGTTAGGTATGGCCATGTGGTATATCGTGGTTGTTAAAGTAGTTAGACGTAGCCATCATAATAGTAGTAACTAGTACAGTTTTTTTAATTATGCCTTAGATATAATCGATTTAGATTATTCAGTTGTAGACGATCCCGCCCAAGACCGCTCGTCGTGTATATCCGCTGTAACTAGCAAGGAAACATAACAAAGACAGGGCCAGTCAAGAGCAATTTGGACAGGAAAAACGTTACAAATTGGCATCAATAAATTATGTTTTTTTTAACCTTGTTAAAGGTTCCTTTAGTCCCTTGGAGGTTTATACCATAACACTTATAGTTATTCCTCGATGGTTAGGAGTCCTAATTTGCAAGGCAAATGCGCACATTTTTAGGATAATTCTATATGCATCGAGAATCATAAACGCCATCATGCATACACTTATTGATCTATAAACAATGTGTATATGTAAATTGATGGTATCAATGTCCCGTTATTCCAAAAATCAATAACCTTTTTCACTTGATTTAAAGTGCTACATGCGCCGGGAATCGAAACGAGGACCGAAAGGTATGAGTTGAGACTATCAGTTATTTGAAAATAAAAAGGTTACTTACCTGCCACCTAGTAGATGTTATTTGCATTTTTTATCACCTTGGCGAGTTTAGTACTACTTTTACTACAGAAGTTATCATTCAAGTATAAATCTAATAAAATTCAAAAGACCGCAATGTCTCACACATTTTAGGATCAAACAATTGAGGTTATGTGCTTTTTTTTAGGTTTTTTTTCATCATTGGTCTGTAGTTTGTGTAGAGTTGAAAACTTTATAGACCACTTTATAGTAAATCTGAAAGTCCGCTTATAGACCATCATTCTACTTCAGATGTTATCATTCAAGTACATATCGAATAAAATGTCTCACATTTACTCTTTAGAAGCAAACAATTGAGGTTATGTGCTGTTTTAAGGATTTTTTCATCATTATTGGTCTGTTTGGTGTTTGTGTCGAGTTGAAAAGTTTAGATCACTTTTAGTGAATCTGTGAAAAGCAGCTTATAAACATGTCTACTTCAAGGGTTAACATTCAAGTTCAATCAATAAATCAATCAATAAACGTCTGCAATTTCTCACACATCCGTTTTTGGTTATATTAGCCAAAAGAAAACATTTTGGCGTGCAGATAGGTATCACTTGTTAATAATTTAATTACCAAATTTATAATAATTGGTATTTAACAAATTCTGTCGCCATATTGCTAGATATGTTATATTCTCTGTGGACTGTGCAATTGCATAAATCCTAGCTAGCTCACAGGTAAATGCCAACAAATACACACACACATATCGAAATGTTTACCTTGTGCAGCATATATATAATATATCTCAAATAGAATCTATTATTATAAATAAGTGAAAGACGGCAATGCGACTGTTGTGCAGATATATATATATAAACCTCGACGGTACATATATATATATATATATATATACCATGTAGACTGCTGTGTATGCGAGAGTCTTATTAAAGTTGAAAATAATTAATGGCACTCGCAATTACAGTTAAATGTATGTCAAAATAAGTAATATTGAGTTTTTCAGCCATAGTTCGCGACTGTGTCAGTGTGTGTGCGTTAATCTGCGCGCCAATGATTTCCTATATATTTATATTCATTCTCAAAGGTACTTCTTGCGCACTTATTGTAAATTGCTAATTGCACACATGCCGTATAATCATTATATTTTTATAATATGTACGTTCGTCTGTGCGCGAACAATTTCAAAATAGAAATTTCTTTTTTCCGTATTGCAAAAGATCTCCGTGCCTTAACGCGCAGACATTTATAAGAGTGTATTATAGTAGAAACCGATTGGTGTGCGGTATTGTCAACTGCAATTATTGCAACCAATCATAACACTTTATTCTATTGATGTATGCGTGCAAATCTACATATATATACTCGATATAACTAGTTCAAATATCACAAGAATTTGTACTCACCTTCAATCGAGATAATTATAATCCATTTAAATTCCAATATTGTGGTCTATATAGGTACACTGCGGTGGTGTAGGTATATATACGCATGCGCGATCGTGGTCACGATGAAAATTAATAATTAGCGTTCACCGATTATTTTTCTACAATCACTTTTTCATTAATACGTATACGCGCAAAAAACACAAATACACAGAGTTAAAATAAATATGTTTGATATTCAACGCGCGCCCAAGATATTATACTTGTATTTAGCACTTAATTTGAATAACTTAGTCAAATAGATTCTGAGCTAAAGCGCATATTTATTATTATTATTTGCTCTTAAGCACGCACACTTTTCTGCGAGGTTTGATTGTTGTTGTTGTGATTTCGTTGTGGTTTTTGGAACGAGCGCACGTTTTTCGTCATTAGCACACTCCCGCAAAACACATTTGAATATATATATATATATATAATATATTTCGAGAAAAAAAAAACTACAGATAAAAACGACACACGTACAAAAACCGTTATTCGCAAAAAAAAAACTGCTACTTAGTATACAAATCTCAGCATAACTTTTTTTGTTTCTTTTTGAACTCGCTTTTACTTTGCGACCGTACTCGTTCAACGCGCAGTCTCAACTAATCTAGCTATACGAAAATTCACTCGCGCATTCGCATTACAAATATAATCAGTTTTCAGCGCTCGCGCGTGCTCAACAGGTAAAAAGGCATAAGCTCATATAAGAAATAACATTTATATATATATATGCACCTGAGTGTCTGGAAGTTGTGTGTGGTGAGGTGTGCTTGGGTGCTGCCATTATACAAAGCTCGCGCGGTGTAAAAATGCATACGCGCACACAGCACATTCCACAAATACCGAGGAGAAAGAGAAAATCTTTTATACTCACCGTATATAATAAAATAATATATGGCCAACACACACACGTTCTTCTCTTGAGGTTGCGATAAACAGGTGGGGTCAATTGAATTGCTAGCGGACACGTTTTCTGGGTGCGCGATTTTACAATAATGCGATTATGCAAATGATTGATTGTCGCGATATATAATAATAAGCGCGATTTCCACAGTTTTGTTCATACATAGTGTATGAAAGAAGTGATTTTAGATATACGTATATGGGATATGTGTCGATTGATGTATTACAAATGCACTTCCTTTTATAAGTTTTTGGTATGGCTGAAAAGGAAACGTGTGATGACCGTATGAACATACTAATGATATGATGAAAATGATTTAAATAAGCCTAAGATATAATAGTTTTGGTATACAGCTTCAACAAAGCCATATCTTGTAATTTATGTTTGTTATATAGCTTGGTCAAAGATATTTAAAACAAAAAGTTATGCTTGTACTTATCTTGTAATTTATATTTACCAGAGTTTGGTCAAAGAAATTTTAAATATACCTTATCTTGTTACTAGTAGCAGTGGAGCAGTGGTCTAGTTTACTGCCTCTCAAGCCATGGACCGTGAGATCAAATCCAGGTATACAGACATGCAATTTATCATAATATAATGTTCATGTATTTTGGTAACTATATATTACATCTATTTAAACTCGAAAAGTACAGAAAACTCTGTAAAATGATTTCGAGGAGGTTGTGATAAAAATTTAAACCAAAAAAGATTTTTCTTAAAAAAGCAATGCGACGCGCACTTTTTCATTAGTCCCTGGATTAACGTCGACTACTACTCGACTACTACTACTACGCATCCCAAGCAACAATTTGCAACTGACGTTGCACTTAAAAAACTCATTCCTTGCATGTTAGGTAATTTCTCGATTTATACAGTAATAAGCAGACATATGACAGATCTGTCTTTTTAGCTGTCATTTAATATACAAAATTGCTATGTCTGCTGTGAAATGCCTTAAAGTTTCTCGGGACGCTCGTTGTGATCGCTAGTTGTCAACAGTCAAGAGTGGCATGTGTGCGGCCTGCGTTAGGTGCAATTCACATTGACAAATGTCACTCGAAAACACCACGCGTAGTTATCGTAACGCTGAACGAGACTTTCGCTGCCAGAAACAGCAAACCTCCGGATCTAGGCTCACAACATCTGTCCCTTCGTCGAACTCCCGAGAGCAGATACATTGTGTTCTGGCGCCTTAAAGCCCACCGGCAGGATTGGGAATAGTGTAAAGTTCAGTAGGGTACTACCGTGTTTTTGGGCACAGCAAATCAGTCTACTCCGGTATATTTTATTCATATTTTTTAATATTTCAACAATAAACACGTTCGTTTTTGTTTTTTTCTATAGTCAAACAATACATAACCTTAAAAAAATGTATTTTTCTTTCTTTCAGCACGCTGTATATCGTCGCACTGAATTAATCCGGTGCTTCATCGGATTTGGTGTCTGACGGCAGACACCAAATCCGATGAAGCACCGGATTAAAGAAGACATTTATCCGTGGTTGCCTTTCGAGGGTTCTGCAATAAGTTGGTAAAATCCCTAGGCAAACCCGTATCTAAACCAAAAAACCATGCCTTTTTATTCACAAAACAATATAAAAAAATATATCCTAGGTAGCAAACACAACGCGTCGATGATGTCCCAAAATCCCAAATTAACAAAAAGATGTGCCGATTAACACAAAAAGAATCTCTCTACAAAATGACGCTCCGCAGCAGAAGTTGCGTTACGTTTGTTGACAGATCGCACATCAAAACCGTATTTTTTTTCGGGGTAACAACTCATATCGTCATCGGACATAGCGTCACGGTTTATATTACAACAACAAAAGTATACTAAAACAAATACACCGTGTATTCAAATGCCTAAGCATGCTTTGACAAGTTACAGTTCAATTTTGTTATGTGGAAAATGTACCGTTATATGAAGTTTTCGATTGTGTGTTGGTTATTTATACCCAGTCAACAGTAGGTTGATCAAAATAATGGACACATTATACTACATTAGTTTTCAAAGTGTATGGGAATATATTGGACTTGGTGTATTGAAAACAAATAAAAAATTGACATAACGCTACGCCCGCTTACGCTATTTGATGTTTTTTCATTTCCACCGCGGGCCCGTTCGGCAAAATACATGAATTTAAACTAATGCTGCGTTTACAATACTGAAACAAAAAAGATGGTTTGTCGAATATAATTGCACGTTTTGTATGGCATTCCCTTAAAGGTAGGCCTTAGAAGTAGCAAAATAAAAATTTAAAAAAATTAGTTTTTTTTTACGTTTGTCGCCTCCGCATTGCACTTGAAAAATTTGAATTTTTGAAAAAAAAAATCGGAAAGATATATGTGTGTATTTATATTCGAAGATATATTTCGAATTTGTATGGTCTAAAAAGTTGAATGATTTTTTTTTAAATTTTAAAATTTATGGTTTTTCTGAGAAGAAAAAAAAATCTTTTCGAATTTTTTTATTTTTCACTACAACAACTTTCAAAATTGATAATAATAAAAAAATTATACTGTTAGAAAAAATATATTCAGTTTGGATAAGCGTCAAAAAAATGTCGATATGACGTCGTATTTTATCAACATTTCTCATAAAATATGCACCAATACTTGAATGCGTTTGTATGCAGCAAAACAACTGTCATTTAGCGAGATTTTAATCAACATCTTCCAGTTGATTGAGATGGTATATATTTTTTTTGTAGTATAATATAAAAAATCATTATTTATGTATCTTTTATGATAAGTCACGACAAAGTATCAACATCGAACAAAAAGATCAACTCATCGAATTAATGGAGGCAAACTTTATGTTAAACATATGCCTTCATTCGAGGAAACAAATCCAAAAAAAGAATTTGGGAGGATATGACCGTGGAGCTCAACCAGCTGGGACCAGTTAAAATCACCACAGAGTGGAAGTGATACTTTTGCGACATAAAATCAAAGGTATAATGTGTTTAAGAGAAGGCGGAAAAACATCGCAGGCAAGCAAGATCACTCCGAAATTGTTTTTTCGGAAGCTAATTTGAAGCTCATTGAAATCTGCAATATTTCAAATGTAATATCGTATTATTTTTATTAATTATCTGCAAACGTCATAGTAGACGTCAAAAATCAAAAAGAGTTTCGAATTTGCTCTGCAATATCTACATATATTTCTAATTTGTTATTTATCAATATTGTGTGTTGTGTTGGGCGTGAATTTTTCCAAACTGAATCCCAGTACAGAGCTTGAAAAGTTAACAAAGATTTTAATTAAGCACAGAGTACCGAGCCGAGTGACAAATGGAATCAAAAACCTTTTTAAAATTAAAAAATACAACCACCAAACGACATTTTCATATTGGCAGTTTGGATGTCATCGGCTACTTTTTTTTAATTGCAATGGTGATTGTGATTAAGAATATTGGTGTCAGGAAATTTGTATATTATCTCGATATTTCCGCACATTATCTGTAATTAGAAAAAAACAAATAAAACAGGATTAATTCCTGGGAGGGTTAACTATTTATGTTACGGTTATTTAAACAATAAAGACATAAAAAGCACTAAAATAAATCAAAAATTTAAAATATTTGAATAATAATAATAACAATTACAGTGTTTAACTAAAGCAATTATGTAAAAACGAAAGACATCAACGCGCTAACACCAACAAAAAGCGACGAAATATAAAAAATTGCACCTAATCAAATACAGTATTGTTGTATTCGCTATTACGCGAGCAAGTGAAAAGATAAAAAAATTGTTAAAATGTATATAATATAAAACTGATTAATGCATTAGGTGTGTGTTTTGAAGATACGCGAAATATTACGCGTTTTTTGTATTATATTATGTATTATGATGAACGAAGGCCCTATTAAGCGCATCATTGTGTAAACTCCCAGCTTGTAATCTGCAAACAAACAAAAAGTGTTTTATTATTATATTTGTTGTCTGTGTGTGTATCTAAATATGATTAGTTTTTTTTGTTATCAAATGTTTATATTTTTCTTGTTTGGACAGACATATATTAAAAATTATTAAAATAATAATCGAAGATAATCGCGCACGATCGCTCGTTCGCCGCGTCTAATAAACATCGATGCGAGAGAAAGCCCGCGTGTGATTGAAGTCATAAGGCAAACTGCGGCACGCGAGTCAGTAGTTACACAGGCTTAAACGTACATTACACACATACATACATATATATATATATACAGACAGACAGCATGTAGTATACTTGAGCGCTCGATGAAGAAGAAAGTGGTTTGCAAGACTTTTGTATATTCTTTTATTTTATAAGTTGCGAGTGTGTGCGCGATATTATATTGCGCTTTGGTCGACCGGATTTAATGTTATATGGTGTCCAAATCAGCGAATTCCGGGGCTCAAGATCAGGTTTTTTATGATGAGAGCGAGAACCGGTGCGCGTGCGTAAAATGTACATTGTACACAAGGAACAAAATATTTAAAACATTAAATAATAATTATGAACGGAGCCACAACAACACGAATATTAATGTTAATTAATTTAATGGACGTACACAGATATGCACGAACATATAATTTTGCATATTATATTATACGGAAAACTATATATATAAAAAAAGAGTATTGCGCTTCGCCTGAGACTTTTGTGCTATGGTTCATTATGTGAAATTTAAAATTTGTACTCGTTATATTGTTATAATAAAGCAATAAGGAAGAATTATACACAAATTGTAACAAACATTTAAATTATATGAAATTATTTATACCTTTTCACTTGTGAATTGAGCCGATTGTCCTCGGTGCAAGTGCAGGGCACCTAATAAAACCGCACCGCGTTCTGAATTATCTTTTGTGTTGGCATCACGTACAAGAACTCCCACGTCAGTTAGACGAACTGTTGATGCATTCTGGAATTGCAATCCATAGTATCTATATGTTTAAAATAGACACATTCGTTAAGACAGGTGAAAGTAATTTAATAATTCAATATAATAATTAAAAAATACCTTATTTCCCAGCCATTTATGTCCGTGACCATTGGCAGTCGTTTGTCTTGTATTTCATCGATGAATTTCACCGTGCTCAACAGTTCATCTCCAATTAATGGCCTACAGAGCTTTTGTCCTATTTTCAACGGTACATTATTGGCACTTTCCGAACTGCTGCCACAAACTACTTGACAATATTGACTTAAAGACGTATCGACAAAATTCAAAACAATTGCCATTTCTGCTACAACAGCATTTGGAGCCACTTTAAAAGCATACGCCAAAACGAGATCTTCGGTACAAGAAAAATCACAGACAAACAAGCGCGTAGGAACTGGCCAGTCACTGTCACCTCTAGCCGACACTTGAACACAAGTACCTCCACTAAACGAGTCTTCGAAGTACCTTTTTACGTTCGAGCTCGGCACAGATGGCTGCCAAGCTTGTTGTGATAAATTAAACCAAGATTCGTTTGAGCTAGCAATTCCATCAGCATTTCGATGCTTACCGGATCCAAGACAAAATGATGTATGAAATGGCAATTGATTTGGACCCGATGTATGGACGTACTTCCACAGTGATGTCCAGAATCTATCGTTTCGATTGATAAAGGTCGTATTGCACAGTTCATTGCCGGATACCGATTCAATATTCACACCACTCTCTTTGGTAGCCTCAAAAGTCCAGCCAGGTGCAAATAATCCCACAGAAAGACTTGGATGTTTTCGTATTTTAGCTAGTGTCTCATTTGACTGAAATTTGGCCACTTGACCGCGTCCGAATACATCGATACCAACAAACACCTTTTTCATTTTACGCTCATCGTGTTCGAGTAAATTAACGGTGCTCTCGAGATTTCGCTCGGTCCAAGTGTAGTTCACCAAAATGCCATCGCAAGCATCGTAGAACGAACGATTCTTGGCGTTAAGCTCATTTTGCCAAATTAACTGACCCGTAGTTATAATGCTATCATACCAAATAACAAAACCATAATCCACTTCTCGATGCATACGAAACGTTAGATATTCTACAAAATCCCGTAGTGCTGAAATTTTACTAGTCGGTAGATCGCATTCCACATTGAGTAGCCATCCTTCGAATTTGCAATACTTTGCGATTAGCGTGAGGGCGTCTGCGATAGAGCGCATGTATTCATCAGACTGTAGAATTTCCAGTAAGGCCGTACGTCCGGTCGTACGCTCCATTATTAATGTGCCCATGACCTTAACACCATTTCGGTGAGCAGCATTCAGCCAGGCAAGTGTTGGAATTGTCACATACTCGTGACTGAAATAGCAAAAGTAGTCAATGCCAGCCCAATGGTAGAATCGATAGTCATCCCATTTTGACGAACCCGTGATAAACCTATAAATTAATATAAAATTACGTAAAAAACGCTAATATTTCAACAATCTTTTACCGATCATCTCTGTAGTTTCCAGCAAGATCATGACACACCAATACTTCATCACGAACAGCCTCGTTCACGCCTCTCAAAAAGTCTTTACTGCATACTGGAAGTGTATCAAAGTTATCTTCCAATTGTCTGGCCTTGCCCCGTTTGGCTAACGGTTCCACCAAATTCGTCCAAATCACAGGCAAACGATGAAAGTTCAAAATCTCAGCATTTGAACGCAACGGTCGACAGTCGTCCGCAAATTTATAGTCTAAGGACATAATTAAACGTTTTTTTTTTCAATCTTGAAATTTAATGTAATGTTTCTATTGCCGACACCAAAGTACAACTAGTTAAATTTGTACAATAAACTATGGCAATTAAATCTAATATGTGGTTTATAGACGACATTAATGTGTGGTTTGCTAATCTCTGAATTCCTATATTTTATTGAGAACAGTGTCGTAGATTCTGGATAAAGTTTGCGGTTAGCTGATAGTTTGAAAGCTATCAAAAGGGCTAGATTTTTAAATTCGCTGCGGTTATGGCTTAGAGTGTAGTTTTATATTAATTAAATAAACAAAATGAATGAGAATGATATTGGCTAAGCATCCATCGTAGATACTCTGTTCTTTTAATTTAATTTTATAGAATTTCTCCATTCGTAAAAATCTATAATCTTTAATACAATAAAATATGTGAATGTTAAAGGCTTGTAATTACATTTCTAACCCATTTCTTAAATCTAGTTATCTTTCTTTTTCTATTAGATAGCTCATCGTTATCATTGGAATATTGCGTAAAGTCTGCTGAGGACTTTCAAAGTTGGACACAGTTTTAGAAATAAATTATTAAAAATTAAGTTTGCAGAAACATTATACGTAATTATTATATAAGTAGACGTAATTTCGAGGTGTAACAGATGGAGCTAAAGGGTGTTTTTTTTTAGAGGTTAGGTTTTCAAGATGAAATAAAACGCATATAATTTAATGTAATGGCCAAGAATTTAGCTTTATTATAAAGATAAGGGTTTGCCATTATGTTTTAAAAATGATTTCGGGCAAGTGGCCG
>JANSTU010046688.1:0-10420 GCA_027564075.1 Bolitophila hybrida | reverse complement strand
TGTATATATTTCTATATTACATATATTATCCTATATAAATGGTGACTCTAGAATGTACACCGCTAATTTGAGTGTTTCGATGTCGAGAAAAGCGAGTGAACGACGCGATGGAAAAACAGCACGAACGTTTATCGCATCTGTCATATCTTGCGAGCGAGCACTCAGGTAGTTCTGAGACGGCTGCTATAGTGTTTTTGTTGTTGTGGTTGTGCGTGTTAATCACAGTAAAATCAAAAGTAACGCGCGAACGCATGAGGGCATCGAACTCTTTTTTTACACAACAGTCACCGAGAGTAATTATACAAAAATACACAGATACACATATATGGATATCCTCGCTTGTATATGTGAGTATAAGCCATGCGAAAACTTAAATTATTCTGAAAAGGTACGTGCATACCCAAATGGATCCTATTCACGTGCTCGTGAAGGTATCCAAGTGTGCATGTGTACTTGTGTTGTATTTGTCTTTGCACAACGACTTTTGCTGTCGATTATGGAGATGGTCATTATGATTAAGCAAGCTCGCGATTCTGATGACATCATTGTGTCGCGGGAAACCTTGCATCGGATATACGCTAATATATAAAAATACTCTTCTTATGGCTTAAGACACTTAAAATTTATATCGCAAAATCATTTTTGTGTATGTGAAATGTGGTTAGCAAAGAGATACATAATAAAGCTATTACTGTATAATATAAAATTTACAACTTTTCGTCGCCATACAAAAAACCGTCCCAGGCCACTTTGATTCCCAATGCGTCCGAGAGCGTTTGCGTTTTTTACTGTTTGTTTATGCCTTCATTAAATCCTCATTATCTCTTTGTTTTTTGGGTGTCATTAATCTTTTTCAGCAACCGGATAAAAAAAAATCTTGATTCGGTTTCAGCGTGCCCGTAAATTGAAGCTTGTATAAAACATTACAGTAAATATAATATTATCTGGAAGTGACGCCAGAAATTAAGCCGATTTGTTAGTATTAGACACGTGGGTTGAGCAATGAGCTGTGTCTTTGGTGCGATGGTGTAATAGGTGCCGTATTGCTAAAGTAATATGGCCATTGTTTATGATAGCATTAAAGTGGAAGAAGAGTATTAAAAACAATAATTTAATTACAATAAAAGATTACCTTTAGTAGCATTACGGGCATTAAAAGACAAAGTTGTGTAGGAGGTGATTTCCATGAGCAATGGTGTGAAGAGAAAGATAATATTTTACTTAGTACATGGATTCAGCGGTTGTTTTACTACCAGCGCAATTTATGGTAAATGTTATGAAAATCTTTTGAAATTGGTCGAAACTGACGGCATGCCTCTGCAGAAGAGATACAAAAAAACTGGTGAAGGGTCGTTTACGATTGAAAGAAATTTAAATGTATAAAATTACATATATTAACAACATGTCTCGAATTTTATTTTTTTTTATTTATTTATTTTTTTATTTAAAAAAATTACTATTACCATTTTTATGTTTAAAATTTTGCGCTCTCTTCCTTTAGTGGTATATTTCCACCAGAAACCTGGTTTTGTGTTTGAGTTTGGCTTATTTAAATAAACATATATCATCAACAATCATACGATATTTTTAAACAAATGAATTATTATTAACTAAACTATTAAATTAATCCATCACAAGTCAAAAAAGACTGCAAAAAATTATTTTCAAAAAAAAATACCATGTCTCACAAATTATATATACATAACGATTAGTCGTGGTGACTTGCCATTGAAATACAGGTAATATGAACACCTTCCATGATTAAATATACAGTTATAATTTATCTTTCATTTGAAGCAGTGTTTGCAATATATACACAGAAATGATAGTGACGGATGAGTTGATGAAGCCAATCTCTGAAATTTGTGACGCTCGACTCAAACTGTGCAATGGTGTGTATATAAACATTAAATAACATTTTTGCTAAGTACACATTGAGAAATATTCTCACAATTCGCTTTTATATGTATATATACTACATATGTTACATAGGTATGTACATTTATCATGTATGTATAAATGTACGAGACGTGACAAAAAGATCATAGCACTAGCGCCAATATTGCCGGCATAACAAACAAAAAATTGACTGGTACACGCGCTGCGGGCGTTGAGTAACTTTCGAACAGAACCACAATTCGTATGCACGTCTTTGGGTTTTGACGATATGGTATCTGAACGGCGCACATGTGCGTGTGATTCGATGATTGTCCTTTAATTGGTTCTTCTTTCTGATAGGTGCGCCGTTTGTGTTCATGGCACATCTTATTGTTTTGATAAGTGTAAGTTGGAGAATTCATCTTTTTGTTAAAGAAACAAGAAATAAAAATATTATTTCTTTTTCAAATCCTGAACAAGGAAGTTTTTATATACATTAAAACTACCTTGTTCAGGAGACGCTAATGTGTATGATTTCACTTTTTTAGAGTGTCCCAATATTAATATTTAATCATAATAAATTCCATAATATTCGTTTTCTTCCAAAAATAAAAAAAATATTATGTATCCCAGGTTCACATAGAACACACAAATTTGAGAATCATTGACAAAACCAACCCATAAAAAGACAAAAAAACAAAAGACTTACAATGCTACGAACCTTCAATTATACAAACGTGTACGTGCTTCAATAGTTCCTAACGCATGACATTGAACTGATTCTATGTTATAAATATCGCGATTGCAATTGCAAAAATGCAATTTTAATATGTGTTGCCGGCGCATCCGTTATATAAGTGAAAAATGGTCAATAAATAATGCGTTCGCGCTTGTAGAAAAACGGAAGGCGCATGTATAAGTATATATATATATAAGCTATATTGTGGGAAATGCAAAACTTTACCGGGCGGCGAGAAAAATTGATTTTACGTTGAATGTTAACACATTAAAAAATATAAACGTATACACACACACAAATAGAAACATGCAGCATTACGAGGAACTTGTACAGAAAATCCGCATAGAACAACAAGAATATTTCTATCTATTTGCACACTTTGCGGCCATACTACCACTTAGAAGAATTTCGAGATAAAAAAAACGTTGCAATTAACAGTAAAACTTGACTTATTTTAATATCTCAACACGAGCAAAACTGGTTTTGCACGAACGTTGCTACAAGATATTTCTGTGTTCGCAAAATGAAAGTCGACGCGCGTTTCCATAAATTATTGTGGTTTTCGCGGTGAATAGAGGGCGCGTGCTCTATCGAAATGAATAATAACATTCCATGTGCATATACAATCTAAAAGTCTAAATAACAATATACCTGTGTTGAGCGTGCGTGTGAGAACCATTCAATATATACATTCGATTCAAATCTGACCCCCAAGTCAAAGTAACTGAGAACATCTTCTTTGAAATGCTTTTCGATCATGACACGCGGAAATTAATTAAATAATTCACTTAATGATGGTGAGTCGAAGCCAATGTGCGAGATCAAAGCCGAAATAGGGTGAGCGCGCTCGTGTTAACCTCATTAAATGTGATTTTCTATGGGTCTGCTTGTACGCACGGTAGTCGTATATACAATATATAATAGTATAATATATATTCTTTTTATATATTTATACGAGGTGCATTTTTGTTTGTTGTGACTGTACGTGTACACGTGGAGAGAAGAATGAAAATGAATAATAATAGGAAAAATAAAATAATATATATATATATAGCTATCATCAAGCCGGGATCAAAACCCATAAATTTACGACCACTATTTTCAAGAAACAAACGCTATGCAACACACAGCAAAAGATCGATTGCAAGGCAAATAATTCCCTCTTGCGCGCATGAATGGTCCGTCTTGGTCTATGTGTGGTTTATGCGATTTACGTGGAAATCTGAGCACGTAAATTCCCTTATGTACACTCACACACACACACACACACACACACACACACACACTCATGGAGTGCACGCAGGTCCCGACACAATATCAATAAATATATAAAGTCAAGTGGATTGTAGATTATCATCGTTGGAAAGGTGTGGTGAGTGTATATGAGTGTGCAACCGAGTCATAGACCTCTCTGGGGGTGCCGAACAAATTGCGGTTCGCCTCGTAAATCGTACCACGCGTACCAGTCGTCATGGACACGGGCACGTCACGTTGATGTTATATCTTGTGAAATAATGTTTATAAACATGCATTTGTACGATAATTGAAATGTGTGTGTGTGCTTGTGATGTTGAATTTAAAATCTGCACACGGTCAGGATTGAATCATTTCTGTTTATTAGCCATGGTGCAATATTTATGGGCGTGGTGGTCAATGACTGTTGCTATGTAACAAAATTGTTATTATTAAATTTATTTAAAATAAAAAGAATTTTTGTTAAATTCAATTTAATTTTAAATTGTCGTTATGCACTTTTTTATTACAAATATTTTTTTTAAATATGCAGAGTTTTCGATTTGTTTTCGAGATTAAATAATGACTTAAATACTGATAATTAAACTTTTTTTACAATATGTACATACAATAATGTATTGTAATACTAATTCATTTTTAAATTACCATTGTCTATTCCAAATCTCCCATCTCAATTATTAAACTTGGAAACAATTTCTCAATTTGCCTAACGTAGATTTTATCTTAACACACATAATGTGGCCATGTCCGAAAGCATTTTTTCATATATATACATACACAAACACATAGTAATCATTCTTGGGCCATTGTCCACACGTCTCAAGTGTGTCATAATAAATTTTACGTTTTTATGCGTCTGAATTGAATCGCTTACATTTTCATGCGTATGTAAGTACAAAACGTGCGTTCATTAAATCACATGAATATTTATTTCTGAAGACGTTTTTCTGTATGTACGCATGATCAAATATACTAAGAAATATTATATGCGATTAGTATGTGGGTGTTGCGCACACGCATTTTAATTCGCGCAGTGCGTCTAATAATTTGCTGCTCCTGCGTTCAAGAACACATTAATGATGCGATGACGTACGGCACAAAATGAATTACCATTTCGAGACACACATACACACTTTTTTGTCAGTGTATGTGTGTGTGTGTGAATTTCAAATATGACATTGTGTTCTACCGGTCTGATTGAGTATAATTTAAATGTAAAAGGTGTGGTGGCCGCCGAGAAGTCACCATTGTGTGTGCTGTGCGGCGTGGGCATAATACACTCGAGAACTTTCTGTCTTAATAGATTCCGCCTGGTGGATTTAAACAGTGCCGCGTATAAAATACATGCGCATATACACATAGAATTGCAATATTATATATAAATACAATGAAACGACCTCGGCATTACCGCGCAAACCTTTCATAAGTTGCCCGCATTACATCGAAAATCGAAAGTGCAAAAACGCTTATTTTCTATTGGTTGGACTGACTGACTATGTATTCTCACCGTCACCAGACCAGTACTATAGAGCACATCCCGTATTTGGAAAATTATATCATAATTTCCTTCAAAACTCAACTCTATATATGCGTATCTATCTCGTAATTCTCGCCATTCCTCGCGCATTGATTTTCTCAAAAGAAAAACCACATTTTTCACAGAACACCGTAAAACGGTGCAATAGTATGCAGCTTCTACATGTATATGCTTCTGTGTGTATATATGTATTTGAGTGTATTTTCGATTTTGTTCAAGTGCTCGTTACACTATACTGCATCTTGTGTGAGATTCGACCTAGTTTTTTGCTTTCCTCTGAATGCTCGCAACACAGCCGATCCGCCATAAGAGGAGAATCACTTTTTCGTTATGTTGTTGATGCTTTTTTTAGTATCTCGTCACAGTGTGTGTGTGTATGTGTACAAAGAGAAAGTAGTACGTTGAATGTACACACAGATACAGTTCTTGTTTTGGAATATTTGTTATGTACGCTCGCTCAGTATGTAAGTTTTAACTTGATGTTAAGTATAATATAACATATGTTCTTCATTGTGCACGCAACGCATAGTTCGTAGACATGTATGCGGTTTTTTGTTGTTTTTACATTTTTGAGATTGTTTTGATTTTCTGAAAAGTATGCGCATGCCCAGACATATAGAGGGTACCCTGCAAATAATGTATCCAATATTTAAAAAAAAAATCAATTTTCATATTTTGCTTACACATGTAACCAAATGAATATTTCGCCATTTCGTAATCTGATTTCTACACTACTCAAAAATTTGCACATCTGATGACATGGCAATAAATGAAATCATTTGTTAGCCGGTGAACGTATGTTGAAATGTTCACTCAATATCAGATCACCTTAATATTACAAATGATGTATAACATATAAAGTATTATGGTCACAACTATTATATTCAGATCATTGCTATCGATGCTGTAGTAGTGTATATGTGTGAGTGTTTTAGAATTTGGTTATTTTGAACGTATGATTAATTGTTCGGATTGAGATCGAATCTTTGCGTGCGTGTGCGTATGACTGCATAATTGTTGTACGAATATGCGTCAATAAACGATAAATCACGCAGTTGCTTGAAAATGTGATGTTTTATTGGTAACTAATGAGGACTGACTAATGATTTTGAACCACACACACAAAACCATATGTTTTTTTATGAGGGAACAATGATATTTTAATATTTGAATTTTTAATTGATCTAAGAAAATTGCAAAAATTATAAAAAATATGTTTTTATAATTTGTCTTTGAACGCCTAAAATTAATCTACTACCAATGTTTCTAAATTTTGTAGATTGTAATGAACCTTCAGAATTTTAATTTAAAACAATAGAAAACCATACACCTATCTTGTTTGATTTTTTTAAAATTCTAGAAAAAAGTACTTAAACACCGACATCGCAACAGTTCCCTGACCTTCTCCGCTACGAACAAGTAGTGTGCTCGCAAACATTCAATACCAGCGTATAATTACATTCGAGACGTAATTATTGCATTCAACTGCAAATTATCGTTCTTGTATACATTTTCCACATTTTTTATGTATATTATTGCTCTGAGTTAGCAATCTACAATTAGCCGCAATCATTTACAGAAGAAAAAAACACACGTTATTCATTAGCGCACAGCGAGCGCATAAAGCACCGTGTATGCGTGCGAGGTCGGGCTTGGCATCCAAAAACAACGTCTCAATCGATGCTGTAAGAAAAACGATATCTTCGCTAGCAAATTGTATATTAATATTACGGCATACACAGGCTAGATTAAATAATATATAGCTACAGCTGATACAAATCTAGAAAGATTCCGCACTAACTTTGCGCATACCCACATAATGCAGAAATATTTATATTGTATACTTATTGGCAATTATTATATCTGTCGTAAATCGCGTTAGTTTCATCTGACTCGTAATTAAACTGAGATAAAAGAAAATTTATCATGAGCACTCCAGTTGGATTTATTTAATCTGTGCCCGTGTCTAGGAAATATACAGCTGGTTAATAATGGCCGCGCACGCGAACTTCAACATAGTATACATTTAATGACTTTTCGCGATAAACGGTTCTCTGCTTATTTCTTATCCGCGTCCGCGTGTGCTGGCTGCATAGTGTTCGACTAGCACTACATCGGGAAGTGATTTTCGAGAACCAGCCGTTCATCATCATAAATATCATTTTCTTTTCATGTCAGTATTTTTCAAATAGGGGCCTACCGTAGTTGAGTAACGCATCATATAGCGGTTAACGTAAATAGGAACGATTAGTTTAAGCTAAAGTGCACCACATATTTGCTGGCAGAAGCTTTTTGTGATAGATGAAGTTGTAATTTTATTAAAGAATACATCAGGAAATATATTGATGTTTATGTGTTTGTATAGTATATGTACTTAACATTTGTATAATTACAGTGGAATGTTCAGAATCTGTTCTATACAGAATAATTTAATATACAAAAAAAACTGCACACATATGGGTTTCTTCTGAAATATATGTCTATGTATCAGGGTAGGTCTGTGAAAGGTGTCAGATATTAGGTATATAAAAAAACAATTATTTGCATACGCGGTAATATTTATTAACATATTGTAGAATAAAAGATATGAATATTGAGAAATGCAAAAGAGACATTTGCAATATGGTGATTACCGCACGAGCTGTCTTAAGGCTTTGCCTATATAAGTGACCGCGTAAAATATAAAATAAAATATATGGTAATTTTTTTTTTTTAAATATGATTTTTTTTTACATATAAATATTATGCCAGTCTTAGCTTGTAAGGATACACGTAAACAAATATTTATGTCAGATTGTCAACCGCGCCGTTATTTAAAAATATTTTGAAATTGAGTTGGCGTTGCGTCTTCTAAGATTGTAGTTACTTTGCTGGAAGACCTCTTCGAGGGCGAAAGTTTTGCGGAATTTCCAAATTTTACTCTCACTTGACCGGACTATGAATATATACGCAACAACAAAAGTTGTTTTGGAGGTGCGATTATTCTGCTGGCCAGCGATTTTCATAACAATACCCGTTATGCCAAGATAAACAGAGGCGGATGAAATAAACGCGTGCTTAGTCATCGAATTTCTGGAGATATGTAAAAACTCAGATGGTAACCGCAATATATAAATATGTGGGTTGTGGTACAACCCAATGAAATGAAATAATGAACAAATCCCAGGTCACGTTTCCACCGTACTGATTTCCTATCTACCAGATTTTTGCATCTTTACGTCATCGAAGGCAGATCTGATTACCATGGACCAGAAACTTGTCGAAATTACATAAAGTATTATTAATTGAGCTAATATTAGCTCCGAAGAATAAGGATGATGTTGACGAATTAAATATTCAAAATTTGGAGCTTAAGGTCGGATCTGTCATAATTACGTTGCGAAATTAAGAGCAATCAAAACTTTGAAATAAAAAAGAAAACAAAAAAGCAAAAGTGCTTTTCATAATATTTTAATTAAAAAAATATGTGAAATATAAAAAAAAAATTCGGCAAAGCTATTTTAGCCACCAGTTTCTCATAATTTATGAAGACTTTTTCTACAATATAAAAATATTTAAATCTGCAGAAATTTCAAAATTATTTAGTTGATATGTTATATTGAGGTCTTTTACCGATACACACTTAAAATGTCAACGGATGCCTCATACGAAAATTCCCACAGCAATTCACCTCAAACTTGTCGGTTTTGCATAACACATTGCAGAAAAAACCATATACGCGAAAGGTTTTGCATAATGCCCGAAAATCGAAAGCGTACATATACTGTTTTTAATATATACTGCGGTCAAACAGCATACAAAAAATAAACAGCGCATGCTTGCAGACTTTCACTAAAAATGCAACAAAAAAAAACAACAAAACCAACACACCGGGAAAATTACTGCATCAGCCGCATCGGATAATTAATTAATTACCGCACGAAATGCTATAAAAATTATAGTCGGAAAATGTGCGACACAGATTGCCGCCGCAGTTGCACGACAACGATCTTCATGTGTGCTTAATTAGTGCTTGCGCACACACCGGATTACTTTGAACTTGACTTTGTGTGATTAAATCGCGACGCATTTTTCGGAATTAATCCATCCGCGTACGCGGACTATGGTATAAAGGATGGATGTTATACAAGAATGCACTAGCTCGATCGCCCGCTCGCTAAGTTGTCGGAGCCGTTTTTTTCGAAGAATTACTGCAGCTAGTCGAACAAGTTCTGAACGCTGGCTGTTGCACAAAACAAAATAAGAATACAACAAAATTGCGCGTCTCGAGCAACCGATTGTGTTCGACGCAAAGTTATATTATATACGATTGACCTTGACCTCACTGCACAAACTCACACACAGAAACATATTAATGTAATTTGCCCGCAATGTTCGCGCAGCAAATGGCAAGCTTCTAGAAAACACGAGCTTCCAAAACAGACTTTACACACACAACTGTGTACATTTAAATGGTCTTGTTCCGATCGCGCGCGAGGGCAGTTAATTACGAGCTGAGAAACATTCCGGCGACCGACACGGCGTGCGAGTATTAGAACGCAATCCATACGCCGGGGTCAGACGCACCTCTTTGCCAGACTATATACATGCACCGCGCAGACATTTCTCGCAATTTAAATATGTAGCTTCTATTTCAAGATATTATTGAACGCTTGCGCGCAATGCAGTAATCCGCGAGAAATAAAACGTAAGATGCAATTTGAATATATATTATATTTTATATATGTATATATATATATATATATATGCGCATCTTTATTATTGTAATACGCTCGTGTACATAAATAAAATGCATCGCAATGCATTCTGCGCGCCAATGCCAATGGACACATTTTTCGATTAAATTTACGACCACAAGAAAAATGTGTAACACTCACATAGAACGTAATATAAGATCAATTCGATCTTCTGATGTGTGCGTGCACATGTTTTATTTATATATAAAGGGTTTTTCAATAGGTGCGCTTCAACTTTTTTTTTTAATAAAACACAAACGGTTTGACTTTTCAACT
>JANSTU010046677.1:0-10420 GCA_027564075.1 Bolitophila hybrida | reverse complement strand
CCTGCCAACAGGTAAAAGTTTTCTGGTTTTTCCAGTCTCAACTCGGAAAACAGTGTGTTCCATTCATTGCTGAATAGTTAGAGAAATTGAATTTAGTAATCATTTAAAATCCATACCTTTAAAAGGAGATATATTCGAAATCGAATTTTATAAGAAGACGATACAACTTTTATTTTGGAAGTTTTTTATAACATATGTATATATAAAATCTAATTAAAATGTATTTCGAAGATAAAAGTATATTGTATATTGTAGCTTTGTATTAATACAAATATATCCTAAATTAGCTTGGAATATAAACTCACCAAATTAATACAAAAAAAACTTCGAAGCAAACATAATTAAAAGTAGATAAAGTAGATTTCTCGGGAAGTCTCTATAAAACGGTATTTATTTCCGGACAATTACAGACAATTGGGTATTCATAAGAAAAAAAAACTAGAACACGAACCAAACATGTAATTTTTTTTTTTACTAATTAACTCGAATAAATCAAACCTTATCGCCCTCCAATTGAAATCAAATATAAATACAACACATATACTAAAACACGCCAACACAAACAAATGCATTTGCATGATATACGAATCATATTATTTCAAGTTGCTGATCCCAAGTACAGTTGGAGATAGCCGATATGACCCCTATTTGCCACCTTGGACGCACCTTCAAGACGGAAGAGTGTATCTGCGAAGAGCGCTACATGTGTTTACGAGAATTTGCTAATTGTGACTTAAATATGATCGCGTTTTTAACCTACCTAAGGAGATAGAGGATAAAGAAATTTCGTCTACTTTTTCAGAATTCGGCAAAGTTGTAAATGTGGACCGCCGGTAAATGTGATTGCGGGAGTCTTCAATTGTGTATTTGAGACAACAGACTCGCACAGCACTTAAATGAACTACTGCCATTTTATGTATACCAAATCACTCGCAAATAATTTAATATCTGCTCTGGTAGTAAAATTTAAAGTATATTCTCAAAACAGACTCCCGATATATGACAGTGGATTCTCAAAAATCATCCCATATTAGTATACTGAAAATGAAGAAGTGCAAGAATGTTACGAGATCCAATTGCGATTTCAGGCCAATTACGCTTTATAACTGTGACTAAAGTTCTTTTCAAAAATAATGGCAAAAAGTTTAAATGCTACATACCAAGACTCCAACCAGTTCGGTGTAATAGATGTTTCCTGGTTTTAACTAGGTAAGAATTTGGGAAAACTGCGATTTGTAATACATATGCTCAGCATGTACCTTGTATTAAATGACGCAATCGTAACCGATCGAAGACTGTCAGACACCGAATAAGAGGAACTGACCACCCTTTGCGCAAAATGTGTCAAGGAAGACAATAACATGCACAGATTAGAGACTTCAACTACTACAAGACTACTACAAGACTTTCGCTCCCAGGACAAATAATGATCACAATTGCAAAGGAAGGACCGAAAAACAATGCAATAATATGGATCACCTGTGCGGTCTTCTTTATTACGAGCATAGAAATATTTTGGAATTCAAGCAATCGTTTAGACTCGAAAGAATTGTGACAAAAGGTAAATATATTTTAAACAACATTGTAAGCTTTATATATAGTTATGTATATGTACAAATGTAACTAATTAGTATAGTTAAAAATTTATTTAAAAAAGGACTTCCATTTTGTTATTTTTCCCAATTTTTCACATCTTATTAAGTATAATTTCCCGCGATCCCAAAATAGAACGGCTGTTTCCGCCAATCCTTTGTCTTTAATATTTCACCATCGTAATTTTGTAAACCGTTTCCACTAAACTGAACTTTATTAGATTGTAACTACAAAAACTAGTTTTTTGCCCCTTATATATCAGCTTTTTTTACTTTTTTTGGTATATTTATTTGATATTTTATATGACCGCCTACAGCCTAAGACAAAGTATAATACAATTGTGTTAAATGTTGTCTAAAACAATTATACATAACATAAATGATTTAAATATTTATCAGTGTAGAGTAGTTTTTTTATACTCAGCCTTTTTAATAAAACGTTTTAAAATTATTCCAATTGTGCAATTATCAAAAACTAGAAATCCAGTATATTCACACGGATAGCAATATTATCAAAATTCATATATTTACATATTACAGTTATTGTCACATATTTGTTTTATGTTATATTCGAATTCCAAAGACGCAAAACCACTTCTTATGTAACTTTATATATGCTCATAAGACTAATTAATATTAAAAGTGTTTGCTCTGGCACGTGTAGTATTTGCCATTTAAAATGTCAAAATAGCACACACGATCATCAAATAATAAAAAGAAAACGATCGATTTAATGCTTTTAGCTTCTTCATCTCGATAACGCATGGTCAAGATTTCTGTGATTATCACGATCGTTTTTTGATCACGATCATTTTTTCGCTCACGATCAACGCTATAAATACATAAGGCATATAAGTGCAATTGCGCCTCTCAACAATCCACAGCAAAATATGTAAGTCACCATCGTTCGAGGTGGTGGGGATAGACCGTGCAGGGGCAATACTGCACACGCCAGACGTTGCAAACCGTGTGCACATGATCGCGATCACCGACGCATGTGCTGTATAATGAAAACGAGTTGATCACGAGCGCACACACAAGCATTTATGCGCGCGCACAAGCTCGATCTTTTCCATATAGCGGCTTTTATTAATATAATCTCAACAAATTGTTTGTGTATCTGGTAAAAACACAGCAACAGCGGTGCGCCGCTTACGCGAAGTGAGAGGGAAAGGAGAGTGGTGGTCGTTGTGTTACAGTTTTTTGTTGTTGTAGTATAGTGTAAAGATAGCTAACAGGTCGTGGACAGTTGCGAATTGCATTTAGTAGAATTTCGACGTTGCGTTTGCACGGACGCATATTTCGTGAGAGCGTGTATATTTTCTCCGAAATCTAAAAACTCTCAAGATCAGTGATCTTTGCTATCGTGTCTTCGAGTATATACGGTACTTGTGCATACCTGTTGAATTTGTATATATATATATAAACTGGCATAGGTAATTAATTCGTTTTCTCGTGTCGTTCGTCGCGCGCTCGCTCCAAGAGAAAGATCATTTTCGGTTATTATTTAAATTGAAAGTGCTGTGCGTATACGCGTGCTAGTATGTGTGTGTGTATCTCGTTGGCATATTCAGATGAATATTAGTGTATTATATTATTATATATGTTTATTTGGTTTTTACGTTTGTGGCGGAAGAAAGTTTATGAGAATTCAATCTTTATAACGTGATTTAAACAAGTTTGATTTTTGTTGTTTGGCTGTGATGACCAAATGAAATGGAAAATCTGCCAAAAGCGACAGATCTATATTTACGTTGGAGACGTTTTTTTGTTGATTTTGCAAGCGTGTTTTTTAGTTTGATTGTATAATCGTAAGTTGGCGGAATTCCATCTCATCCGGATGTGGATTATATTATGATTCAGACAAGATTATATTTATTGCGATTAACATCGTGAATTTAGATCATTTAGTCAAGCAATTTAGTTTTTTTTTTTATTTTAAATATAATTAATAAAAAAAAAACTAAAACCGCAAAAAACCAAAATGCATTTAATTTTATTATACAATATGCCATCGTCATTCACATAAATACCAACTCGAATTTAATAACCAAAAAGTGCGGTCACTTTTTATGATTTTAATTGGATAACATTTAAATCAGTGACTTATTTATAGAAAGGTGTAAATTGCTCATAAAATATTATGGAATGGATTTAACACAGACACACACTTAGCACATTTAGTGATAGCAAGGAATACGTTTATTTGGATATTGCAATTTTATTGCACCGGCGGTAAGTTTCTTATTTTCTATATTGATTTGCTAATTTTTTTATGAAGTTTATATAAAATTTGGTTTTAACACCAAATTGTGTTACATTTAAACCTAATAAAAATATTTTTTCTCATAATTTAATTTATATATCAAATTTCTAAATTTGTAATAAATTGTAACGATTATGAAATAGTGAAACATGCAGTATTTTGTCAGGAACACCTACCTATATGTTATATATTGATTGGTCACTTGTGGTATTTTAATTGCGATAATTGATATTATAATTATTTAGTATCAATTAATTTAGAAATCTGTTTGTATTTATTGGTAGAAAATCCCTTTAAGAACAGTTTGGTATAGTTTTCCAAGATTTGTCTATATTTTACTAGAGTTTTTTATTTTTAAATGTATCCGAAAATCAACGTTTCTTATAGATGAAATGTGTTTTGGATTGTTAAGGCCAATATATAACATTGTATGATCTTTGTTTTAAATATATCAAGTGGCTTGAGTCATTGAATGGGTCTCGTTTAGCTATTTTGGCGATGATCATCTTATATTGGTCTTCACCGGCCTGATATAAACTCTTTTCCCAAACTAATAATCTACAATAAGCTGCAACAATCCTGTTTACTTCTATCTCACAAAAAGGGATGCGGCGATCAAAAGTTAAACCAATTTTGAAGATGCAATTATTTGCCCGACTTTGGTCGCATCTATCTCTTTTTGAAAGCTCAAAGTAAACAAAATGTATCGGATCCGTTTTTTTGTATTCGTTCATAAGGTAATTCTAAAATTTTAAAATATATAAATACTAAAAAAAAAAAAAAACATAATAATTAGGGAGCTCTTGTTGTTTTAAATAGATTTTTAATTTTACTGAATCGATTGCTTTTTTCAGTGGAAAAATGCTTACAAATGTATTTTTTCCCATCTGTCTGAACATTTTCGGATACCAGCTCGGAAGAACGACTCTTCTTTTAAGGGAGTCCAATTATGTGTTGTTCCATTTTTCAAATTGTACATACCACATCTGTTGGGACGGGCTTAGTGTCATCGACCGGAACAAGTAGTAGTCGGAAAGAGCGATATCTTGGAAAAACGGCGGGTGATGTAGGACTTCTCATTTCAGTGTTGGCCGGTTTTGCAATATGTGGCCGAGCGTTGTTATGCTGCAAAATCATTTTGTCGTGCCTTTCTTCGTATTCCGACCGTTTTTGCTTCGGTGCGCGGCTCAAACGCATGAGATGAGTCTGATATCGTTCTCCCGTATTCGTTTGAGCAGCTCAAGGCGCGCTTGTACCACCAAATACAGAGCATAAGCTTTATTCGGCTTGTCGAAGGATGGCCGGACAAAACCTATGACTTTTTTGCACTTAGGGTTGTCGTAATGGATCCACTTTTCATCGCCAGTTACAATGCGATGCAAAACCCCTTTTTTGGCGTTTGATTTACTGTTTACCAGCGAAAAATCGCATTTCGACGTTGCGCGGTTTTACCTCGTATGGCATCCAGTTCCCTGCTTTTTTTTAAGAGTTTGCTGATTGTCTCCTTATTCACTTCCAATGATTCTAACAACTTCCTGAAGCGTTTATCAATGGTCAAAATAGTGATATTATTCCAATTTTTCGTCATCTAACTTTTTGGGTTGACCCGGTCGTTCCTTGTTTTCGTGCTCAAAATCACCACTATTTAAGCGACCAAACCACCTCCGACATGATTGTTCAGTTAGAGCATGCTCGCCGTAAACTGCCACTAAGTTTCGATGACCTTCGACCGAACTTTTTTTCATATTAAATTCGACATGTTTTCGGCAATATTTAGTATTGTTGTTTACATTTCAACAAAATGACACAAGCTGCCAATGACGCTCAATGACAATAGGTTTTAGCTGAAAAACATTGGTTACTGGAATATTGGTTCATATAGTGGCAGCTTCCTGTATTAATTTGTATTCAAGTATAAATTCTGTTTATTTTTATTCGCATCGCTTCTAAAAAAAAATTTTCTTGAATATCAAATTTTAAACTTAGTTTTATTAAACCTTGCTTTTTGCAAACCAAATAGAAGCAACATCAACATATTGTTTCCTTTCTTAAGTGAAATGGAAGCAATGCCTTTATTTCGCAAATTAAATTGAAGCAAGATTGCTCCTAAACGAGGTAAAAAGGAAAATATTTGTACAGTTTTTTTTGTGTGGGTCGATAGAAACTTTCATGATTTTTCCTTTCATCAACCGCTCTCAGACCTCAAAGTGACCGTATGTTTTTGAAGTGTATATGTGTTAATAAAGACTTTTTGCGAACTGTGTTCTGATGTTGAGTTTAGAAATCGTGCATCTGAAATCGTTAACAAAGCGAGCCTCGTTTTGAAATGATTAACTCACATGAAAAATATCGGCAACCCGAGATTAAACACATAGCGACGGTGATGTCACTGAGGGGAATGGCTTTTGGATACCGATTAAATCGGTCAATGTATGTTAGAACGTAGCGCTTATCTCTCGATACGGGCAGGGGTCTGATATTGATGTGGGTAAATATCTGATAAGGTACCAACAACATTCCGTGTGGGGCCTTATTGTGTCGATTTACATTCGTTGGCTGTAAAGCAAGACAATGTCGTACAAAATCGGAGCATTCCTACTTCATATTTGGCGAAACGTATCGTTGACTGACCATTTTAATTATGGATCGAGTTCCCGGATGATATAGAATAGTCTGGCGGCATTTTTTAATAGTTATTGTTATTGTTGTTAGAGGTTTTATGTTCAAAGAATTACCTTTTGGATTTGTTAAGGAGCCCAAAAAGTTAACGGCTGAATCCAATATTTTCGAAGTACACTGTAATGCATGGTGGATACAACATAATGGTTTGGCGATGTTTTTCTGGACATTGAATTGGATATATTTACAAAATACATGGAGTAATAAACCGATTCGTGTATAAATACATTCTAAAGTTCATTATGCTGCCTCACGCTTAAGGAGAAATGCCGGTAAAGTAAACTTTCCACAAAGACAAAACGAACATAAGCTTCAAAAGTGGTTAAAAAGTGGCTTGGAGATTAGATCGATGTGATGAAGTGGGCAACTCAGTCCCCTGATTACAACCTCATAGAAAATGTAGGTTTAATTTGTAGATCGAAGAATTCAACTTAATAACTGCAATAATAAGGATTACTTTTCATTCAAGCTGAACATATTTTAAAAATCATCATTTCCTCGTCGTTTTTAAAGAAATAATTGAGTATTGCTTTAAAGATGTGCAGCAGACAAAATGTTACCTCCCAAAAAATATTGTTTTCTTTTTTAAATAAAAAATTATGAAAAAAATAGTAATAATTTTTTATCATGTCAAAAACATTACGATTTTCCTATTTAAAAATATTCAAGAATTGTGTAAAAATGAACTATATTTGACAGATGTTATTAACATTGAAGTCGCACTAATTAATTTACATAGCAAAATGTTTATTACAAATTTTGAAGAACATATACATATTCATATTATTATTCGCAACAATGTATAAAATGTATTGTTTGTAATGCACCTAACCTTCACTTGACTCATTAGACCTCTGGCTGACAAGCACTGCACTGGCAGCCCCGACAACGTCTCTCGAGAACGAAGAGAAACCAGATTCTTGGCAAGGACGTCCGCGACAAGAAAACTAGATTACCGCCAACTTATTTTTATAAATTACCATTACCCAGCACAGATTTAAATCTCACACAAATACGAATAAGTAATGCAATAATAATTGGTCTTGATCAACATCTCAATTGAATTACAATATATATACGTCACATTTATAATTTACTGTTAAACTTTGTTCAGTATGCATTTTATACACCTTTCAAAATCTCCTGATTGCGTTCTCTTAAAAATAAAAACAAATACACACACACAATTCTCGTTATTATTCCGCGACCGCGAAGGTCGTATCAAAAAGCTCATATAAAGCTTGTGATCGCACCGCACAGAATATAATTTAAAATAAATCAGCCACTGAACTGGTATTCGAGAAAACCAGGTTTATGCGCACACTCTGAATTTACTGTGCAATATAATATAATGTATATCCATTTAAAATGTATAATATGTGCCCGTTTTTGCGCACAAGAAACACTGAAATCGAAAGTCGGAAATTGCATTCATATACACATACAATATAAACATTACCGTGTTTGTGTGTATGCGTATAATAATAATTCTGAACACATGTGTTACATTCAATCAAATGCCTTAATGTAACACAAACATATTAGAAAAAAACTCAATTACGGATATATTGAGGCTTTAATCAATATTTATGATACAATGTACAACAGTCATCCGAAGAAGGAAAAAAACTGCATTATTTGCAAAAGAGACCACGACCAACGCTCGTACCGGAGCGACCGCCGAGTCACGCTCGAACTGGTTTTCGCCTTCGATTTTTTTATACGCTTATGACCATTTACAAGAGCACTTCACCACGTATACACGATGGATTCAATACGGAAGTAACGCACTTTGTCCTGCAATTGAAGGAAGACTACAGCAAATGATGGTGTTACTTGAATTCCTGCTATAGTCAATTTAATCTGTGAACGGAGAGTGAGGAGCTAAAGGTGAAGCCGTGCCGTTTAAACGGAGTGGTTAGAAAGTTTAATACCATTTTTGTTACGATAATCGATATAACATTGACAACGTTTCGATAGTTGTGCAGCATCACTGATGGGCTTTTAATGCAACATTTTATAGTAAATAGATTGTATGTAATCAATTTTTATTGTAAAACATTGTGGAATATGATGTTTTTTTTATATCTACCTTCTAAATGTTCAAATAAAGTAAGCTAAATAGAATGTAATTAAGTTTTTATTTTCGAGTCTACTATATGAGGTTAGACTTTTTCGAGCGCTTCGTCATTTATATATTTTAACAGAACTAGTTTAAAGTTAGTAAGTAAAAATAGATAAATTGAATATGTATTCATAATCTAAATAAACAATTGATCTGTAGAAAAAAGGCGATATTTTAGGAGAACGGAAATGTGATTTTTAAAAAAGTTACATCTCCCCTTTTTGGGGATAGCATTTCGATTATAGAACAAACAAATATTTGGATGAAATAAACACCTAAAGATGAGACAGCGTCAAAGTTTTATCATAAGAACGTAATAAAGTAACGTAAAGTAATTTTTAAGGATAGTAGAAGGAGTGTAAAATGGTTAATTATATCAAATGAAAGGTATGTAAAATTCTTATGATATAATAATAATACAATCTTCCAAATATTTAATGGGAATAGGGGCATAAAGGTATTTATTTTTATCTATTTGTGTGTATAGAAGGAGGAGTTAGAGGGGTAATCACATCTGATGGTCAATTAGAAAGATAGAAAAAGCACGACGATTTTCTAATTATAATTATATTTTCTCAATCTCAATCAAGAGATTAAATATTCACAATAGATTTCCATACTGAAATACAGCTCACTTAACATAAGTTGCTATACAATAGTCAGTGCAGAACGATAGTCTAGCCTTCCTCACGGGAACGCAAGCGCCAACGACGTTGTAGGCCGCGATGTTTTAGAAAAAAAACCTTTATCGATTTTCGATAGATTAATAATTCGCAATAGTTTTTCTAATAGAAAAATATAGAAAAAACATAACGACTTTTTATTAGAAAAGAAAATCTAAAATGATTTTCTATATAAACGTAAATTTTATATAGAAAATCTTTCGCAATCGTTTTTTTATAGACACATTTTTGCAATGTTATTTACATAGGAAAATAAAAAAATGATCCATAGGAAAAAATCATTCACAATAAAAAAAAAATATATAAAAATCATTCGTAATCGATTTTGTATATAGAATATTCGCAATACTCGCAATCGATTTTCTGTAGAGAAAGCATTCCCAAAAGTTTTTCTAAAGAAAAAAGCATTTGCAATCGATTTTCTATAGAAAAACAACGAATTATTGGCAATAGTTTTATTTTTTGAATTCGATATTCTATAGAAAAAAACAATCGATTTTCATTAGAAACAAAATCGCCAGCAATTGCCATTTGATTTTCTGTTTAAAAAACATTCAAAATAGATTATTTATAGATATAACATTCGCAATAGATTTTCTCTAAAATTGATATTCTAAAAAAAAACTGTGCTATCTATTTTTAAATGCAATCGATTTTTTATAGGCCCACACATTCTCTATCGGAGATAGATCCGGGCATTGGGGTTGCCAGTGCAAAATGTCCACATTATTAGTCTGCAGACAATTCTTCACAATTGTATTAGGTGCGTTGTCCTGCTGAAGGATAAAATCGTTTACCCTCAGGAATAATAACGTCTTCAAGCAGTTTACTGTAGACTTCACCAGTAACTTACTATTTTGCCTACTCCATAAGACGATATGCATCCCCAGTCCATTAAACCTTGTTGGAAATTTTTAATAGTGTGTTGAGTACATTTAAACGACAAAATTTCATCAACACCTCTCCACGCAAAAGCTCGTCCGTGGCTATGGCGCAAACTAATCATTGATTCGTCTGTCCACAACACTCTGTTCCAATAGGCTGGTGTCTTTAAAACGTTGTCTGTATAAAACCG